>JBBPMH010000187.1:0-46613 GCA_038090235.1 Pulveroboletus ravenelii | reverse complement strand
TGAGGTAGTAAACGTGTTACCCGTCAGCAACCACCCCTGTCCGATAAACCATGAAAAGGGTGAGACTTTTACCTTGTCTACCTGATGGGCAAGGGGCGCGTTGCGCATGTCGAGCAAACATCAACGCTCTACGAGTTGAGAAGGAGGAGAGCATCGTACGGGATCCCATCCACGTAGTACGCATCCCGAAGCCGGGAGGCCATAGGATCAACGATATTTCTTAGCGCCGAGAGGATCGCACTGGCGGTCATTTGCAGGCTCCATACACCAACCACTTTCACCCGTCGATTCATATTGGCCTGCGAAACGTGGTATGCAAGGGCATCGTAAACCTATGACAAAGATGGTCAGTACTGTTGCTGATGACTTGTTGGAACAAGATCGAAGACCTTTTGCGAGATTTCGTCCATTAATCCGGCTGGGACGATTTCGCGGTGAGTTACAACGGTACTATAGATATCAGAAATAACATACTTTCCCACATCTGTGGAAAGCATGTCAATATGACAAGGGTTGCTCGATATGCGAACGACCTACAGTCCAAGCACCCTCAAAATCGTTCACATCTTTGATCACCCGGCAGTGGATGGGCACAAGGGTACGATGTGCACTGCAAAATGAGTAGATTAGCTTATGGAATGGACCCTGGTGTCGTTCGCTCACTTCATAAAGGCCACGATGGGTCTGATCAAGGCATTGTTAACATAAGATAGGTGTTGAGGAAAGAGAGGTACGGCAGCCTTCACGTCCCTGAAGCGCAAATCTATATCGATGACCACCCTTGGCTTGTCGGGTTCATCTTCGGCCGCGTCGACGGAGGGAGCAACCAATGGCGGTTTGGCGAGCTCTCTCTGACCGGGTATACGGTCCAGGTTGAGTGATGCAGATGCCGCGGTTGATATGGCGTCTGCCAACTCCCCAAGGAGAGCGTTGAACGGATACTTGTCCTCGGGATCGCGAGGGAATTTAATATCGAGAACGGCGTCAACCTTTCCGGATGTAATCCAAGAAAGCGGTCCTGTCGGGTCGGTGGTCGAGTGTTGCATGTGATCGATGTTCACTCCGTCAATGCGGATCCTGGTCTATGAGGAGTGAGGACAATAGTCAACGTCAAGGCATGTATGCTCACCATCCTCGACCACTTTCCATCCTGAACGTCCTGTTCGGTGGTTCGTCCAATACTCTGGGGCTTGTGTAGACTGAACAAGCAGTTGTCAATTTGCCCTACGACGTTCTCCGCGTGCAACAAGTCATAGAATATCCATTGCTTGCGCAGAGTCCGTATATCAGCTCGGAAGATGGAAGCGGTGTAGGGCCGAAAGTTGCCCGGTTGGTATACCGTTACAAGTACATCTTCCAATTGGAGTGAGTGCAATTCGAAATCACCGGGACGAGCAGTGCTCCGAAAAGCGGCGGGATCCAAGGGATTGTCGGGATCCCAGAAAACAGACCGTCTATCTGGAATGCGATCAAGATTGAACCTACCAAATGATCCTAGATATCAGAGACTCACCCAAAACGCCACGAACGCCTTTGACGACAGCATCCTCGATGAGTCCCTTGCCATCTAGCCAGCGTTTCAAAGAAAGAGTAACGTCTATAGAGTCGATGTTTAAATCGAACATGGAGTAATTGATATCATCATCGGCATGACTTTGTGTAACTTCCTCGTCTTCCTCCATGGTGTAGTTATATGCTGGGTGGTTGCCCACGTCATACGCCACAACAGCATTCTGCCAAAGAGGATGGGATTTCTTCCGGGTAGAGTTGATAGCTTGTGGTCGGCGAGATACGTAGACATTTTTGAATGAGATGCGCGAGTCTTTCCACTTGGGTACGATTGCCGACTCAAAGATGATAGTGACGCCGGTTTCACTGGTCAAATAATTGCTGATAGCCTTGGCCACGTATTCTAAAAAGAGATGAATCAGCACGTGGCGTACTTTATGGAACAGCGCTGACCCTGTAGTCTGAAGCTGTTCGCAGTGGCGAACACGACAGAAAAGAAAGTGGTCCTAAGGGAATGACGTCAACTTCGGGACAATACGGAGTCTGGCGGTCTTACGTTCCAACGAGAATCCAGAGTGTTTGACTCATGAGGAACCAAGTGATGAATGCAGATATATCATCCGCATTAAACTTACGGAACGATCTGATAGTAAACCATTTGAAGCGTATACGGAGACGTTGCCAGAAGCCATTCGCAACTCTGAGAAAGTCATCTCTGGTGGGCCGGTGTAGATGGGAGAGGGAGAGAGCTAAGCGACGATATAGACGGGGGTAGTTGTCCAAGTTTAAAGGGGGGAGATGCGATTGCACTTCTGCGGGCTTTTGGTCGACGGGAGGCTCGTCCGGCGGGGGAGAGGTGCCTTTTTGTTTGGCGTTGGAATGACTGAACCGGGCCGTCAGTGTTGGGTAGAAGATGCTCCTGCCGCCATTGTTAACATTTCGAGGAGCAAAAGTGGTGGGTTGGGGAGAATGTGGTAACCGGATAAAGAAGAGCCGAATGGCATTGTAGCGGTCGACGGTGGGATGTAAGATTCCGCGAGAGGTATGTCGAAGGAGTGCGCCCTTCACCATCGCCGGACAAGCATGTTCCTCGACCGGAAATAAAAAATGAACACACCCCAGTTGACGCGACATGAACACATTTGGTAATATTTTCACACGCTCACACAGTTTTTAATTTCGAGGACGAATTGTCTTTACGGGTAACGCACCCCACTGTACATACTATGGGAGGGTAACCATGGCATCTCCTGCTTCATCACGAGCTGTTATCGAAGCGGGCAGCACCATGCACTTCTTGGCGAAGAAGGCAGAAAAACGTCTAATTGGCAACGAAGACGCTGGATTGATGTCATCACTTCTTTTCGGCCCCGAGTGTTTTCCTGGCTGCGCTCGGCGGAACTGTCCCATGCGGTGCGTTTCTCTGGTCGCTGTTGTAAAGTTTATGTGTGCGACTCGACTCGGTACGTGTTTCGATCCAGTGGATCGACACACGTTTCAAGTGCGTGGTGTTCCAGTATGAGCTACTGCTCGCTGCACTGTCTTGGTGCCATAACGTCCGGAGCCGTCGCCATCTGACGACAGACTCATCATCCTTGCCAATCTCCAAAGCAGCTGTGTAACGTTATCGCTTGACGACATCAGACCTTTCCTTTTCTGTCGACCGTAACGAGGTTGTAACCTCGGTTACGGCGCTTGAACTTGTAGATTGGCACTGTATTCTGGGTGAGTCATTCATGTTGCGCGTTTGAAGCTGTTCCAACGGACAGTCGCGCACAGGTGTACATCCAAACGTGTCTCATCCCCCATGCCGTGATTTCTTCCAAGGAACATGGGGTCCATCCCATCCTAAAACTTGCTTGGAATGACCGTTGCGACTCGTTTTCATTAAATTAAGTACGCAAGTCTACCTGTTTTAGAATGCGTACGTTGTCTCTGTGTGTTGTCTGCGTATGATGTGATGCTAGGAAAGCGAGCACGAGAGACGAGTCTGAAGCTGTCATGAAGATCAAGATCGATGCGACGAGGAAAAGAAGAAAAAGAGAGAGAGACGAGAAGAAAGACGTGGCATGAAATCCATCCTAGTTCTAAAGACCAACACGCGGTGCCATCACCGCCCCCCGGTAACAGCAGGAACGGTGGTCTTGGCATAGATTTCACGAATGTTTTCCAGGTCCGTCTTGAGCGACTTGTGTTCGATGGTCAGCCTGATCAAATCGTCTGGATCCATCACGTCCACCTCGACCTCCGAGTCCCCATCCAACATCGCCTCGAGCTTGCGCTTCTGTGCGACGAGCTGGGTAAACGTCCCCAAGTAATCCGAGTACTGCGATGAGTACCGTGCGCGGAGGCCAGTGTGGTCTGTTGGGAGTGGGTACGCCGCGCGCGACGTCCGGTCATGACGCGACGTCCTCTCGCTCGGGGGTTGATCCGACGAGTTAGATCGATCCGACACAGAGGGTGGGGACGGGTTGCGTTTACGAGGTTGGGGGATCTCGCCCTCGTCTTCGGAGGAGGTGTAGATGGGGGATCGCCGTCGTGGTTTTGCACTGCCGCTCACCTTGGAGGGTCGCTCGGATTTGTGCGTCGATCCACCTGCTGATGTCACTGCCCTTCGCTCCTGGCCGGAGACGAGTGCTTGCAGTGGAGACGTTTCTTTCTTGATTTTCAGGCGAGGGACGGGTGAGGGGTCGTGGGCCGACTTCTTGGGCCCGGGCAACCCTTCCCGCACTTTCGAGGAGGAGGAAGCGACAGAAGTACCGTCCTCGAGTCTTCGGCGCTTCGGCATGGGTGCTTTAGAAGACGTATCATCGGGGGACTCTTCTGTGCTTTGCGTCGGAGGCTTTTGTCTGGATGCGGGGACAGTACCACCGGTCGTTCTCTCCTTTGCGACTCGCTCCTTCTCTGTCTGACGCTTGTCCTGTTCCATCTCTTCTCGCTCACGATCCTTTTCCCTCTGACGCTTTTCGCTTTCCATGGCTTCCCGCTCCTTCTGTCTTGCCTTTTCGCGCTTTTCTGTCTCGACACGCTCCCGTTCCCTAACCCGTTCTTCTCGCTGCCTCTCCTTCTCTCTCTCTCTTTTTTCACGTTGGCGTTCTCTTTGACGTTCGTAGTCCTTACCTCTCTCACGATCAGACTCGTCCTCCCTTTTTACGGGTTTCGATGGCACGGCTGGTATTGTTTTTCTGGCGTGAGATCCAGCTGCGGGGGAAACCGTAGGGGAGGGTTTTTGGGGCAAAGAGGTAGGGAGAGATGATTTCGGAGCTGTGCGTGGATCGACAGAGGCCACCGATTTTTCGGCAGGACTGGCAGATGGCTGGGGTGACTTCTTTGCTTGATACCCGGAGCCAGGTAGCCGCCGTGATACGACCGTTTTCAGGCCAGTGCTGTCTGAGGGGGTTGTCGGTCGTTCTGCCTCTGCGCGTTTGATGGCATTCACGCGGGAGGCGGTAGCTTTCGTGCTCTCGTCCTTTATATGTATCTCGGCTTTGGCACGGGAGGGATCGTGCTTTGATTTCGACTTGGTGTCCTTGGTCGTGATGGCGGAACGTTTTGTGTCAGCCTGAGTGCTGGTAGAGGATCTGCTGCTGCTGCTGCTGGCAGTCATGGGTGGCGGAGCTGGGACGGATGAAGGGATGGTGGGTGCGGTGGAACGATAGCGGACGTTGTCCCATGCGGGATCGGACTCGGGTATGCCGAGTGCCCTGAAGGCCATGCGTGCTTGACGCGACATGGCGATCCGTTCGGCTTCGGTCAGTTTTGGCCATTCAAAGGGTCGGACATGAGTCCATGATCGAGGCTTGAGTATCCACGGACGAGGGGACTTGTCGCCTTTCCTTGCTGGTGCCTGCTGCTCGGCAACCTGGGGGAGGGTCGATGTGAGTGTGATGGGCATGGTTGGGGAGACTCACGTCCTCGAGAAGAGCAAGCAAGTCGGCGCGTGTTGAGTCGGTTATGCTGGCGCCACCGACCATCTTGACGGCATCCTCGGCAAGGCGGGGGGATATGGCGAGACAATGGACGAGACGGCGACGGACGTCCGGACTGGCCCTTGGGGATGGGAGTGGGGATACCTTGCGGGAGGGGAAGTCGGACGCGGGTGTCTTTTTGAGGACGGTGCCGGAGCCAGGCATCTTGCGCTTTGCATTCTTTGAGGTGGGGAGAGGGATCGGGGGCTGATCGAGGAGGATGGCCTGGCGTTCCATGTGCAGCTGCTTTGCGACCATGGTTTGCTGGCGGACCTTGTCGGTGACTCTGTCGCCGAGCTGGCGTTCGACCATGAACTTGCCAATGACATTGGCGTAGAGCTTGAGGGGCGCCATGGGTTTGGCAGAGGAGGCAGCGCGGAGGTAGAGCTCATGGGGGGAGCTCTCTTTCTGTGGGCGCATTGGGAAGAAGGTGTTGCCAATGTAGATGCCCTGGGGGGGGATTGGAGGGGAGGTGGATGAGACATGGGGATGCTCACTGGGCTGTCACCAAAGTCAAAGGACATTGGGGAATGGTTGGGAAATGCCTCAAGGGCATCCAGTGTCTCTGCAGACATGCGGACAATCATGGCGCGCTTTGGCTTTGACTGGACAGCACTGGCGCTGACCTGGAGGGAGAGCGGGCCACTGTCAGGGAGGGGCATGGTCAGAGACAAAGAGAGAGAGAAAGAGAGAGCGCGCGCAGTTGGACGAGCATGTGAAGCACAACAAAGCCAAATAGATTCTATGTGGATACGGTACACAATTTCTAGCTAGTTAAAATCATCCGCGATAGACGGATATTTGTCCAAAAATTGCTGAAAGCCGAAGCTGACAGACGAGTTCGGATGTGTAATTTGCAATCAGCAAAAGACTGTGCCTCGGTAAAGACCTCACTGGCGACAGTACATGCCCGAGCACAAGAGATAGCGGACATGGCCGTCTCCATGGCCGCTTATATACCTGAGCCATCAGGGCACGGACCATGTGTGGCTGTGCATGACCCAATCTGGGCCGATGAGATCCGGTTTGGGGCGGGGTGGCGTGGTCTCATGCGGCGAGATCTCTTTGACCGATATTCAAATATAATCAAATTCATGCAGAATATATGTCTGTTTGTTTGTTTCCCGCCCCTCCTCCCTCCCTTCCCACCTCCCCGATACGCTGGTCGCATCCCCCTCCACACGATCCTTCCATGGCCCAGTCAGGACCCGCCCCTCTCGTGGACATCGAGAACAGGCTATGTCCTGGCTGCAAGAGATCAGCTATTAACGAGGGCGGCGGCTTGGTCGTCGCGTTTGGGTGGGCTCTTCCCTCTCACGTTCCTCATCAACTCATCCGCCACATCCAGGCAATCCTTCTTTCACGTGGACTGCTTCAAATGCGCAAAATGTAATAACAAGGTAACCGCAGATACCAACCTGCTCCTCCTCTCAGATGGCTCCCCCATCTGCGCCCAATGCAGTTACAACTGCAACATATGTCAGCAACCCATCCTCGACGAAGCTATCATGACAGGCGACGACTCCTACCATGCCCACTGCTTCAAGTGCAAGGTCTGCCACAACCGCATCGACGAGCTCGTCTTCGCCAAAACCAGTCACGGCATATATTGTATGAACTGCCATAATGAGCGCATGGCGAAAATTCGACGTCATGCCCAGCGTAAGAGGGAAAAGGAAAAGGCCGCAAATGCCTCCACTAGCTCCCGCGATCGCGAACCGAAGGAATCGTCTGACCCCGCCGTGAGTGCTCCCCGCATCCTATCCACCCATACCTCTTGACCCCCTATCAGCATTCCGACCGCTCTCTCCGTTTCCCTCCCCCCTCCTCACTCGGGTCGAAAGCATCCGCCTCTGCCCTCCGTCACGCCCCCTCTTCCCAAACAATCCACGCATCTCTCCATCAAGTCACACCAACTTCATCTCGAACCCCGAGATCTCCTTCTCCCATCAATCGTCCTCAGTCCGCTCAGCCAGACTCGCACCCACACTCGACACCCCCCCAACAACCCCAGTCTTTTGTCATGACAGTTGCTCCTCCCGACATTCATCATCCTTTCTCGCATCCATCCGTCTCCGTCGATAACCATCGTTCACCAACCCCAACAAGCGCATACCCAAACGGTCATCCCTCCTCGTCTGCGCCATCCAACCTGACTAGCAGTCCATCCCACCTCAGTCCCATCCCTGCCCCGCCTGGTGCGGGCTTGCTCCAACGGCGGAAAAGCTACGACGATGGCGTGCGGCCCCTCAATGCCCCCTTGTGTAAGAATGACGCGAATCAGGACAAGAACGGCGCCGTTGATAACCCACCCATCGATGGGCTCAGTGTTCCCACACAAACCTCTCGAGCTGACAGACGGCATTCGATCAACCCTGGCCTGACTCTCCAGTTCAAAGATGTTCCAAACTCTGCACCCGCCCACATGGTCCGCTCACAAACACTCCCTGTCCGCTCTCCGTCCCCAGTTACCCCACCATCTCCAAATGCGCACATGGACGACCCTGTCGTTCTATCAGGCTCAGATGCCAACCTGTCACGCAATCACGTCTCTGCTTCCACGGTTCACCATTCGCCATCCCCTCTTCCATTACTGGAGGATGGGCACGCAACTCCAGAGTCGGCACAGACACACTCTGTGTCGTATGATCTCCCGCCTATCCCACTATCGCGCCCCACAACCCCGTCGCGTTCTGCTCCTCGCCCAGTTATCACCCTGGACCGTCCACCCCAACGCTCAGATAGTTTGCGCCGCGTCAATGGTACCAATGGCGCCAACGGCCACAATACGAATGGTCGCTCGACCTCCGCAAAGCCCCTCCGCTTGGATGGGTCAAGGTCCGAAAGGTCTTCGCCACTGGATTGGAATGCCGATTCAACGGGAAGGCTGACACCTACATCACCCTCACACCTGGCAGACGTACCCCACGGTGTTGAGAGTGGTACCGACACTGACCCCGAGAGTTCTTCCGGAAGGAAGTCGGACGATGACGTTGACGTTCCAGTCGGTTCGACCCCCCGGCCTCCTCCAAAGTCGCGCCCAGAGGCTCTGAAGTTTGACGCGGTCCCAGACGTTTCTGCCACCGAGGAATCATCGCCGGTCGAACGTACATCCACCTCGACATTCATCGCTCCGGCCCTGCCACCAATTCGGTTCTCCATGTCTGGCTCGGACTTTTCTGATTTCCTTCGGTCGGTCGGCGGCATACCATCGCTCAAGTCGTTGGACGAGATTGCACAGCAAGAGGAACCACCACCCAAATCTCCGACGTCTATAAATACGCTCCTCCCTCGGGACGACAACAGGAAACCGCCGACTAACGCCACAGAAGCGCCACTTGGCAATCCTTCGGCGACTTCTGGTTCCGTGGCTCGCTTCGCGTCGGCCCATGACACGGAAGTCATCGATGTAGTGCCGAATATGACCCACCAGTTCCCTCCTAGGGGCCGCGCTGCCTCTGAATCCCTGTCGCCTCCAAGCCACGCCACACCCAAACGTGAACGGCTCGACTCCAGCACCTCCCTGAATACCATTCCTTCGACGAGTCCCCCGACGACTCGAATCACTGTCACTTCTCCCTCTGGCAATGTGTTACCACCACTTCCCACCAACGATACGGACGACACTGTTATCCGTAGTCTACAAGAGGCGCTCTCTGACGCGAACGCACGAGGCTCACAACAGCTCCGGTTTGAAAAGGCGTTTGTTGAAACCATTTTGACATCACTGGAGCAGAGGCGTAAGGGCTATGTAGAACTCAAGGACAAATATGACGGGACCAAGGTAGGATGTTGCGCATCGATATGTTTGCTATGTTGGGTGGTCTGACATTTTGCGGTAGCGGGTGAGCGAGCAGTACATTGACGGACTTACCGTCGCACAGAAAGAATACGACCGCGAGCTCGTGGCGCGGCGTAATGCAGAGTCAGAAATCATTCGTTTACGAGTATTGCTTTCTGGCCAGGCCGCCAAGTTGACCGCTCTTACGGGTGAGATGAGCCGGCGAGAGGCACGGAGACAACTTTCCGAGGAGCTCACGCTAAGCCTTGACCGGCTTGAGAAGGATCTCTCAAAGCTAAGAGCAGAGCGAGACGTTACGTTAGCAGAGGTCGAAGAGCTGTGCTCCTCAAAGAGGTACCGTTACTCGTTTCCACCGTCGCACAGCTCGCCCACCGGTTTACAGTGCACCCGGCAATGTATCATCAGGGGAGGTTTCCGTCGTCCAGCTGAGTCGTTCATTAACGATGCGGCTAGAGAACGTCAAGAAGCAATACCAGCACGAACTCATACCCCTCACCCAGCAACGTGAAGCGCTCATCAGAGAGATCGCAGAACTCAAATCGGCGCGCGAGCAATTCCTAGAGGAGACGACGGTGCTTAACGCTCGGAACGAAGAACTCGCTCAACTCAGCGCCCAATACACACGACGAATGGAGGCTGCTCAGTCCGACGTGCAACCACCAGCAGGTGTGGCTTCTGTGAAACCAGAGCCTATACTGCGTGGAAGGAAGAGCACGTCGTTCGATCGGGGTCGACCCATGCTGGAGCTTCCAACCCCGATGCAGCCGTCGCTCAGCACAGGATCGAATCCTAGTACATTGACGCTCATCGATGATCGCGACGTGAAGATGATCCGAATACCGAAACCCGAGTTCACTGACACTATGCCTGCTCTCAAGCATGGTATATTCAAGTGGCCGGGCAATCGGACGAAGGATCAGACGCTCGCAGCCTCGGATCCCAAAGGCAAGGGTATCTATGAACACAACTTCCAGCCAGCGAATGCTCTGCGGTTTACGCGTTGTGATCACTGTGCAGACAAGTTGTGGGGTGGATCACATTTCCGTTGTGCGAGTAAGTCTTGATGGCGGTCCCATCTGTGGCTATTTTGCTCAACCGTCGTTTAGCATGCCATATCAACATTCATTCGCGATGCGTGCATCAAGTCCATCTCGCATGTTCCCAGCACCCCTCACGCCCACAGGATTCAGACCTGAACGGGATGGCGCAACAATGTATGTGCAATGAAATGTGCGAACGATAACTTGTGCCTCACGTTTTGGTAGCGGCCTCGATGTTTGGTCGCGACCTTGTTGACCAGATTAAACACGACTCGCGATGGGGCGAACGCAAGATCCCTGTCCTGGTAGAAAAATGTATAGACGCAGTGGAGACGACGGGTCAGCTCTCGCCATGGCTACACAGCCACTCGCTGACACATTCGCAGCTCTCGACTTTGAAGGGATCTATCGCAAGACAGGAGGTTTGGGCCAAACCAAGACGATAGCACAGCTCTTCGACCGTGGAGACTACACAGCCTTTGATCTCAGGGACACCGACCGGTTCAACGACATTTGTTCAGTGACGTCTGTGCTCAAGACCTACTTCCGCTCGCTTCCAGTCCCCTTGCTGACGTACGACCTCCATGAAGAGTTTATCGCTCTCACCAGAATCAAAGACTCTTTGACCAAGACGAAGCAACTGCAAGAGCTGGTCAGCCGTCTTCCGCCCGAACACTATCACACGCTACGGCACCTTGTACTCCACCTGCATCGGTAAGCGTCGATAGGGTTTCCAAACGTGATTGATTGACAAATGGCTGTGTAGTGTGCGAGAGCACCGTGACACAAATCTGATGAATTCACGCAACTTGGGTGTTGTCTTTGGACGTAAGTATCAGTCACTCGGGTCAAACCGTGTGCTCACCCTCCTCTCTGTTTGACTTAGCAACACTGATGTGGTCGAGAGACCCTGCTTCAGAATTCAGTGACATGGCAGGCAGAGCGCTGATGGTGGAGTGTCTCGTGGAAAACGCCCCCACGATCTTTCAACCATGAACACTGACGTCCAGAACTGGCTTCCTTTTTTCGCCTGTTCTCTGGTCAAACGTCGCCGGTCCCTTTGTTTTTATCCTATTGTATTCGACTTATTCGGCTTATTCGATCGTTTTTCTTAATTTGTGCTGTATGACTTTGCCTTTCGTTTCAACTAAATTATCAGATCTCCCTATCTATGTGGATTTGGCAGGATGTTTTGATTCCTTCGCAGCTGACATTCGTGGGACCACCCCTTTTCATACAGCTGGCCATATCTTCGGAACTTTTTTGCGTCTCGACATATGAATATATATATGTCCTTCCCCGTCACTACGGTTGCTAGCACGCATCATCATTCTCTCATGCACATTGCACTTGATTAGTCGATTCTTTATTTTTTTTTCCTTTTCGGATACCGCACGGATTTATTAACAAGTCGGTAGCCTTCTTCAGGTGGGGTGGAATGTGGATAGGAGTTTGTTTTTAAAAGATACACAACCTAACTATATCTCTCCAAAAACACGCGCAAGGAGGTGACTCGGTGAGAGATCGGCCGCTAAAACGAGTGCGATCCAAGGAGAGCGAAGCAAAAGGCAGTGTATATGAGATAATGCATGTACGTGTGATCAGGGTGCCGCCGTCAGAGCAAATCACGAGATCGACGCGTCCGAGGAGCAGTCTTGTCCTGCTTGAGCGTGCAGTAGAGGAAATGTCGCCGTGGACCGGAAGCAGCGGCAACGGCGACAGCAACGGCGGCGACGCGGGAGCCCAGAGGTGTCACCGCAGCGTCACTCCGAATCCCGAGCGAAAACATCCGGTCAAACACTGTCATCCAAACGGGAGGGATCACATGTCAGCAGACTGAGCCAAAAAAGTAAAAAGGGGGAAAAGGGGGGGGGAAGAGAATGGTAAACTTACACGTTGCCGTGAACGCCTTTGCCGTCGTTTGACACGCCAGATGGGTCAGTGACAACGGGGGACTGACGCCCTCTAGATTTCGGAGGTAGCGGTAGACCATCGATGGTTGACAGGGACCTAGGGGAAAACGAAAAGTTGTGCGGCCAAGGACAACGAAATATAAAGGTGCACGAACCGAATCTAAAGACGGCATTGTACGCTTGCCTCCATTTTTCTTCAAGTAAACGGGCGCAGTTGGCTGGGTCAGGGCATGTCAAACACTGTCGAGAGTGGGTCCGTGTGAGTGCTACAGAGGCTGTCACACACAAACGGTGAGGCGGACGCACGCATTGGTATTCCTTGGCCAGAGGCGTCAAGCCGAGTTTCAAGACACGTTCGAGGAACCAGTTCCGTCTGGTAAAAAAGAACATACGTCACGTGAGCCATCCAAAGAAACGGAGGTACCGTGTTTGCGCACCGTTTTTCGAGTTTCAAGAGTGTTTCCTGGCTGAGCGTGCTCAACTCTTCTTCGGACCATCCACCGGGATTATCGAGCACGAAACGGCTCGATTCGCGGTAGAGCTCTTCTTCCTCAAAGAGCTCTGCGATGCGCATCGCTTTGATAGGTTTCCCGGCCGCGTGAGTGAGTAGAAAGGTCAGGCATTCTTGCTGAAGTGCCGGAACGCAGAGTTTATGTGAGATGTTCATAAGGCCCTCGACGTTATTCCAGGAGATGTTGCACTGAAGGCTGGATGATACTCAGCCCATCACGCGCACGGTCCACGATGCATGGACGTACTGTGGATATACGAATTTGAGAAAGTCATGAAAGATGCTCGCCTTTTCTTCCTTGAGGACGATGACAGCGTCTTGTTCGTGTGTACGCCGACGCCTCCTTACGGTGGCAAGGGTGACTTGGGAACCCGAGCGGTTCACCTTGTGTTTGCCCTTGAATTCATGCCTGGTGTCTCCAGAGCCTTGAAGCTTGGCTAGACTTACTCCCCGAGCTTGTGTCTTGCTCTCGTTCATTGGTTTTGTGGACCCGAGTTGTTCGGGTTCGCTTTCGCTCGTGTCGCTCCCACGTGCAGGAGGAGTCCGGATCTCCACAGGAGATGAGCAATCAGATGCAGTGTCACTGGCGCTATCATGAGCGCTATCCTCAGGGGTAAAGGACATGGCGGCCGGCACGTCAGAACTAGATTTGCTTCCCGGGACAGAGGGTGGCTGGGAGATAGTGATGACAGAGGACATGGAGGGTGGACGGCCGGTCTCGAGCCAACTGCCACTCAAGGCCGCCTCGAAAAACGGAGAAGCGAAGAACAGGACCTCCTTGTGGGCCCTGTTACGAAAAACACCCTTAGTGCTGATTATCATGCAGTGCCCCCAGTCGGGCGGAGACGGGGGGCACGACCCACCAGAACGTGGTGCTCTCGACGACAATCTTAACGGTGCCCGGGAATCTCCCGCTGCGACGAATGAAGGTGTCGTCGATCTCTATCGCTTGATCGGAGGACTCGTACAGGTTCAGTTCGCTGACGAGTTCATCGTTGTCGCATTCCTCGAGGAGCCACGGTGGGGAGCCAGACGAACGGAAGATGCCTGAGGCGGCGGCGTGGGTCTCGATGGGTGAGCTGAGCGAGGCGGACGGGTTGTTGAGTCCGCGTGAGTTGCGCGCGATGAGGATGTGGGTGGGATTGGTGCTCATCGTGTCCCTGTCACGGTTAGGCTTCAGGCAACGGTCGGAGTAGTGACGCCGCTTAGAGCTGTGTTCGCACCATCAGCAGCCAGCTGTCAGGCCGCTCCACTCACTTATGGTCTCATCGTCAATGCCCAGGGGAGTTCCTTTGGCAACCAGCTATTTACTGATTCAGCTATAGTATGGCCCTGGTGAAAGGAACGCGATGGACTGCCCACAACACGACCTGATCAACAATTCACCGCGAGGCGTAGAGACGCTCAGTCACTCCACACCCACTACATATCAAACTGTTCAAATACGGAAGTCGAGTGAAGATGTGTCGAGCTCAAGCAGACCCAGAGGTTGCTGTGATCGTACTGATTATCTGCTGGTCAGCATGTTCGGTTGTATATGGCCCGTACTTGTTTGGTCCTATAGCCAAACCCTTGCTATTGTCGCTACAACACAATCCGATCTGTATCAGTTGTTCGCTCGAGTCTCCGAATCTGCAGTACGGACGGTTCAGCCCACTGTTCTCGTCGCCTAAGTTCGTCTCGATGGAATTATTCGGTGATGATATTGAAACGGCCGATTTCCCTCTAAAAGGTGTTTCCACGGGTACACATTGTATCACAGCCGGGTTCTTACTCTGTGTGGGTGAACTGGCTTTGTAGTGTAGCGGTTATCACTTGGGATTCTGAATATATCTTCCCAAAACCCAGGTTCGAGTCCTGGCAAGGCCTTCAGTCTTTTTCTCTGGTTGTTGTCGGATACTCGGAATTCTTCGTCGCAGGAACGGCTCCCCCGATTCGCGAGTCGTCCTCCTTACTAGTTGTCATGGTTCGGAGGTCTGACGCAGCGAAAGTCGACGCCGCAATCTTTTGACGCCTCCGTTCAATGGAAAACAAGGGAGGAAACTACCTGTATGAACTGCAATGGCTGACGCGAAGAACTACAGTGGACTTGGAAACTTGAGTTAACTATAGGGCGGAGAAGGCGAGTTCTCGCTTGCATCTTATCTTTCGTCCATACATACATTGATCCGACGCCACGAGGATACCAGCGCACACCTATGGAGGAACGAGGTCCAGACGCGATAAACCAAATTACGCGTCATCTAGAAGCAGTCCGGGTTCGCCCGTTCGCAAGTCCTTAGAAGCTGGGGGATAATCCCTGGATGTTACAGGACTCATATCGAAAGACTGCTGTACATCCCCGTTACTCACTACAGCTTGTCAGAGTTGGCTCCAAGTCCCAAAGTCTGTAGATGTGCTAGAAAACAATCATCTGTACGCGGAACACCGAACATATAACGGAGGAGGATGTGCTGTTATTCTGACACTATTGTATCAGTGATCCCCGGAGGTGAGCGCCAAAGACAGTTCATACATGAGAGGATGGAAGGGACGCAGTGCTGGCTACAAAAGCGACCATGCCAGTTGCTTCCATAAATCTTTGTGCTCTCACCCTTGTCTCGTCTGAGCTTGGGTACAGTTCGAGGGTAGTCCTCCAAAAAGTATATAGGAAGTAGCACCCACGACCTCGACAGAGCCAGCCCTCAAGAGCACACACTCACGATCAAACATTGCAGGATCTTGCCCCCTGAGTACAATGGCTAGAAGAACACAACTTTCTTCGGCTTGCTCGACACTTGGGGTTTACCGAACGCTTTCACCGTTCCTGTGTGCAAGCCCACCTTCACGTCAAGCCGTTCTTTCCGACGATCCTCCTTCTTTTCGTCTTTTGATACTTCCGCGTTCTTCCTCTTAAACGTGTGAAAGTCATCTTCATCTGCGCCGGCCCCACTTCCAGTACCAAAAAGCGTTGTCGCCACTGTCCCCGACGCATCTCTCTTCCGAAGTTCGCAGTCTTTCGCAAGGTGCGTGTTCTCCCCGCAGAGCTTGCAGCTTCCTCCGTTAGGGTATATGCCCTTGTTTTTGTTTTGCGGACACGCTGAAGCAAGATGACCCTTCCCTGAGCAAACGAAGCACGAGGCGAAAGGAAAGGGATTGAGAGGATCTTCAGGTCTCTTGCAACGAGATAACGTATGTTTTGTCGAACCACACCTGCCTGCCGTCCAGTGAGAGACGAGTTTGAAAGGAAAAATCAAACCTGTAACACATCCCGACCGTGGTATTGACATCTTTCTGATCGTCTCCGCCTTCTCCGGCCACCCCGGGACAGTCCTTGGCAGCGTGACCTTTTGCGCGACACGCAAAACATACTGTGTTGACTTGACGGTCTGATATCCTCCGGACCCGACGCTGTTCCGTGCGCCTTTGGTAGCCGCTAATTGCAACACCTAGGCAGAGACGTCCAGCCCGCATCGAAGGACAAACTTGGATATGATACCCACTTTTTGCTCCTTCATGTTTTTTCGTTATCTTGGGCTTCTTATGTCCAGCAGACGATCTCCCTTCATCTCCTTTTACACCCACCTCCATTTCTGCCTCGAGATCGCCCGGTGTTCGTTCATCGTTACTATCCGTCTTTGGCTTCCTTGTTCTTTTCCTTTTTTTCGGGTGCACGGAGTCTGCTTGACCTCCATCTACAGTGTTTACCTCGGACGTAGAATGTTTACCAGGTGTTGTCGTTGGGTTGTTCGTAAAGCCTGCTTCCAAGTACTTGCGTTTCCGGCCCAAGTTTGTGACACGAGTCATGATTGTCTTGTCTCAGAACAGTTCATCGTCGGGGAAGAAATGTCTACTTTATACGGAAGTATAGCCCCTTTCTCGAGGTACCGTGAGCCCCTGGACTCGAGTCATGACCCTACGGGTACTTGAGACACACCGGAAGATTGTAGCTTCCCAAGTAACGAGTGCGTACAGTCTACCATGGCCTTCGTCAACAACTGCACCCCCGAACCAGAAATTTCCGAGAGTGCGTTGTATGGCCCCGAACCATACGACCTCAATTTCGTCCTTCCAGTCCCTCAGGTGCTATCTACCGACAAGTTGCAGCTTGTCCCGTTCATCCCCCGCGTTCATGCTACCACCTATCTTGATGGTGTCCGAGGACACGAGTCGATGTTTAAACACATACCCATCGTGCTCGAGTTCCCAGTCGACTTCCTCCGATTCGTCGAGAAGTTGCGGCGAGACAAAAAAACTTGTCTGTTCGCAGCGCTTGATACAACCCGTCCAGACCCCGAACATCCCGAGTGGGGGGGCTCGCTAGCGGGCTTGATTGGGCTTCTCGACACCGACAAGACAAAACTGGCCACAGAGATCGGTCCTGTGATCGTCCTTCCTGCCTTCCAGCGAACCCACGTCGGCTTGCTGTTGAAGCATATCCTTGATCTCCCACCATCTGGACTCGGTTTCAGAAAAGTCAAGTGGACCGCATCTCCAATCAACACCCCATCTAATAACCTCGCCAAACGAATGGGGTTTAAGCTGGAGGGTGTGTTGAGATGGAAATTCGTGTTGCCAGCAGTCGAGGGATATCAAAAACTGGGAAAGGAAGCGAGGTCAGGTGATGCAGGAAATGGTTTGTTAGGAAGAGATAGTAATGAGTGGGCGTTGTGCTGGGACGACTGGGAAGAAAGTGGAAAGGTGCTTGTGGAACGCGTCCTTGCAAGGATAGCATAAATACTCGAGAACTTGATGGGTTAAAGCACAAGATCTAACAAAGTCTGTTCTTAGAGACCATAAGAGGGTGTGCGTCCTATTACCAGACAATGCGTTCCAAGGGAGGGCCATAAAAGTTAACGGGCGGGCTCTTGAAAAAGGCTCCCATCCGAGGGTATTTGTACACATTAATCATACAACTTAAAATTACGATGCGTGATGTTATCAGTGGAAAGGTCAGGAACAATTATCATGTCACTTATGACTACTCGTCTAGTTTCCAATTATTCTGCTTCACCAACTTCTCTCGTTCGAGCAGATATTTCCCTTGCGGGGAACTTCGTCATCTATTACACTAGGAGGCCCAAGTTACTCACCTTCCTTGTATTTCTGGCTATGGTCGGAAGCCTTGTGGTAGTACCAGCCGACACGGTCATTACAGCCAAGGCAGAATACGTCAGCAACTGTGTGTACGCCGGTTCTGTACGTGCCAATAATGAGTTCCAGACCATGCGCACAACAATGAAAATCACAGAAGTGGTCGGTCCTCTTTTTTCCCCACTTTTACATTAACGGCGGTATGCATGAGGCTAAAGAGGGTCAAACGTGAGCCACGATGACATCCCTTTGTCCGCAGAAGACCCACAATCCTCGCCCCTCCCTTCCAGAGAAGGACTTGCTGATCAATTCATCTTGAAGTGCCTGTCAATTGTGGCGTGATCATGGTCGTGCCATTAGGGGTCGATGATGGTGCATACAAGGACTGCTGAGCAATTTGTGCAGATAAATCTAGGATGGTCGTGAAATGTCGAGACGACTTGACTCTTCGTGTTTTCCGGCGGCTCTGCCATTGAGGGCCGTCTGGAGACGTGGGCAAGAGCCGACCGAGGTGATACTGGGGTATGGGCGAGAGCGAATGAGACTACGAAGTCGCCGAGCGAGCTCATCGTGAATCTGGGGGTTCTATCCAAGCAAGATGGACTCACCCGCTATGAACCGTTTCAAGCCTTGAGGGTCATCGACCTTGGATATTAGACAGGTTCTTGCGCTGAGTCCTCTCAATTGGGCCAGAGGAAATTAGCGCAGGATTCGAGTACCAGATTAGGGCGGAAGTGTTCATTACACCACGTTGCGCGGACAGCTACAGACCTACAGTACATCCGTCCAAGCTCTCCTCATCGCTAAGCGATGCAAAGGCAACGTGCAGATGTGGAGCTGCCCCAAGAATTAGTTCTAGCCATACAACGCGTCCTGGAGCTCAATTCAGACCAAAACGACGATCCTCTCGATGACCTCTCAAACAACTTTAATCCTGTGGACGTCTTGAATCAGCTCTTCCCTGATGGTGGGTGCTATGTCCGTTTCACGTCCGCTTTTTAATTTGTTCCATCAAAGAGGCTTCATTGGCTCGCTTGGATGCGGTTCAGGTGAAGCTCGCTCAGGATGAGCGCGACCTTCAGGCCGAAATCGATGCAATGCAAGAAGCACTTCGGCGGGATCAAAACCCAGGCAGGATGCAGCTCATACAGGAAATGATCTCTGTACAGTTTCTTCCCTCTGGACACGCATTGGTTATTCAGACCTCCTCGCAGGATCTCCTCGGACAAATGTCGCGCATACGCGAGAAAGCATCAGAATCAGAAGCCGTAGTGCAGAATATCACAAAGGATATACAAGTTCTGGATATAGCAAAAAAGAATCTTACTTCGAGCATGACGATGCTGAAAAGATTGCAAATGCTTGGTGAGCAGTCAGGGCGCAGACCTTGATCACGAATAATTCACTGCCTTACTTACCTGTAGTTAACGCTCTCACCCAGTTGGAGGATCACGTGAAGGAGAAGAGATACTCGGAAGTAGCGCAGTCGCTGGCGGTTGGCGAATTCCAAGCTCTCGTATTCGGCATCATTAACATTATTTCCTAGGCTGTGAAACAACTCTCTGCTACGTTTAAGTCATACACCTCTGTCCATCACATCATGCAAGTTTGGAAACGCATCCAACAGATCCAGGGAGAAATCAGAAGTCAGCTTGACGCCGAATTCGATTCATTGTGCGTCCATGTCATCAGCCATGGGTTGAACTCCTAAGATCGTATGCTGCAGCTTCCTCCAAGATCTTTCCAAGCCATTTAAGGCCACTCATATCACGGATGCCTGCACTGTCATTGACGCGCTTGGAGTAGATGTGCGCATCCAAGTTATTGAGCGGTATGTGGCGCTCGAGCTCAAAGAATACCGCCGCATCTTCCCAGCAAGTGATGAAGCGGGTCATCTCGACAATGTTGCGAGAAGATTCGCTTGGTTCAGACGGTTACTAGCCTCTCATGAAACAGAGATCGGCAAGGCGTTCCCTACTGAGTGGCGGGTTGGTTGGTGGCTTTTTGCCAAGTTCGTGTCAATAACAAGGTGAACACAGGCTTAACCAAAGCCCCTACTGCTGATCGTAATGCTTTCCTGTTTACAAGGGACGATATTTCAACACTGTTGTCTAAAGCGGGCCAATCGCCCACTGTCAAATTGCTCCTCGAAACACTGCAGCAAACGTCAGAATTTGAGTTGTCAATGGCAAAGAAATGGGCCACTCCTGTTTGTGATCCATCTATGAGCGTTGAGGGCTCGTATTGAGCCTGTTATGCAGGTGGATGAAATTCTGAAAACTGCGTCACCTCCTGCAGCGCAGATCCAATCCATGTCCTCAGCCTTTGAACCTCATCTCGGTGTATTTGTTGACGCTCAGGACAAGTAAGTTTTTTGTTTAGTCTTTACGTCCTACTGTCCTACTCGGTCTTTGTTAGAGCATTTGCCGACATGCTGGCTACGCACCGTGGTTCCAGAGCTCGCACCTCGGTTGATACTTCGAAGCCCCCTACGACCACTTCGACGCCTCGAGCTTCTCTCTCCACCCCTGATGAGCCCGAGCCATCGCCGATTGTACTCCCCTCATCGACAGAACTCTTTTATTTCTATGCCCAGAGTCTGGATCAATGTGCCAAGCTGTCGACTGGCCGGGCTCTCTTTGACCTGTGTGGGGTGCAGAAAAAGTGGCTGAAGATTTACGCTGGTCTTTTCGTCACTTGCTTGACCGTTCCATGATGCTGATTTTTCGCTTAGAGGAGGTACTCTCGCCGAGGCTGAAACGGTGAGCGAAAGGTCGCTGGCCCTGGAAATTTAGGTTAACCCGATAACTGGTAGACCCCAAACCCAACCACGGAGATCGATGGACTCAAGATTCGATAAAGCTGAACTCCAGCAAGCGTGTCTACTCATCAACACCGCAGACTATTGTCAAACTACTGCGGCAGAGGCATGTCTCCACCTGCCTTTAACTTGCACCGAAAGTTAATACTCCATAGCTGGAAGAGAAGATCAAGGAGAAAGTGAACGAGAAATTTAGAGAGAAGATCAAACTGCAGGCAGAGAGAGACCTTTTCATGAGGTTTGCGATTCCAGCGACTGTTGTAGCTTTAATTGATTGATACATCGTCAGCGTTATTTCCGCAGCGATCAATATACAGCTGCGCGAGCTCGAATTAGCTTGCGATGGTGCATTCAATACGATGTCGCGTGTCAACTGGGGCGCGATGAGTCAAGTTACCGGTCACTCGCTATTCATGAATGATATTACACAGGCAACTGACCAAGTGGCTGAATTGATTAAGCCTTTGGTAGAACAGAAGAAATATTTAAGGAACTTCTTTGATAAAGCTTCCAGGTTGGTGGTACACTAAATCCCCAGATCGGGCTAGTAACACCACCGCAGCTTGCTTTTGATGCGTTTCACTAATGCTCTCGTGAAGAGCCGGCCACTTGGGGAAATTGGGGCTGAACAGGTTTGTGCCATCATTCAATCACAATAATACCCTAATGGGAGAGGCACGACACAGCTACTTATCGATCTTGGGGTCTTCAAGTCATGTCTCTCAAAATTACCAGGGGAGGCGCTCTCCACATCCAGGTACACAACACCACTTTAAGGAGCCCCGTGACGTGGGAAGCTGACGATTTGTGTAGCTACGCTCGCAACCTAACAAAGATAACCACGCGCCTGGAGGCGTTGCTCAAGGTCATTGTCACCCCCGTCGTAAGTTGCATATTCGTCATAATACTTTTACGGCTTAGACTAGGTGGTTGAGGACCCGCTGGAAGGTTTTATATTAAATTACACGCTCGTAATTGGCGATGCTTCTTTCTCTAATTTCCAAAAGGTTGGTCCCCATTCACACACGTACCAAGGAACCGCAGCTACCCTGCCCTCTTACCGTTAGATCCTCGACCTGAAAGGGACGCCTAAAACGGAACAGAACAGCCTCCTTGACTCGTTCCTGACCATTACCAGTACGAAGACGGACCTTGACAGCACATCATTTCTCACGTCTCTGGACATGGATCCCTCGACTAGTTTGGCAGTCGGCAGCCCAGCTACTAGCCGTATCGCACTCCCATTGTCTTCGGCGTCCACTGCGGAGAGCATGTTCGGCGTCTTGACGTCTCCCTCTTTGAGTGGGCCGCCCACTGGGTCAAGTAACGATGGTAGTGTCAAAGGTAATGAACAAAAGAGGGAAGTGTTCTCCGACATCAGGAGATTTGTCACCTTCGGACTACGGAGAGATGCGCAACCACCATCATAGAAGTATGTATACGGCATTGGCATATCTTTGAGCTCCTCGTCGTGTTGCGCTAGTCGTCTTACGCCCCCGCCACCATCATCAATATGGGTTTAGAATGGTCGTGACGGGTCATGGTAGCGATTGCTTGTTAGAGATGTGATGAGTGGTATAAATGTAGATATGCAGGGAAACAGATGGACGACGCAGATAACCAATCTCTAACGTGACCACCTAATGTAGCAAGCAAGAATGATCAACACGGGTATATCGTCCGACGCCAAAAATCGAGGGAGAGAGAGAAGGTGAAGTTGCGACCACTAGTTGTCCAAGAAGAAAGATATGGGTCGCTAATTACCATGCTGATCTCGCCGGCTCCGTATGTGGCTGCGCCCGCCTTGCATGGGTAATTGAGGGGCCGCAGAACCCCGAATGGATCCCGCTGTTGACGGTCGCGGTCTTGGTCCCAGGAGTGAGCCAACGCGGAATGGCCGGGTGAGTTGGGTAGGTGCAGTCTCCGGACGTCCGGCGTGTAATGCAGCGTTGGTCGGGCTATCTGACGTTATTCGTGAGGGAACCCTGGGTGAGACAGTGCTGAGTGGTGACATTGTCAACCCAAGCACACGTTGCACGATGTAGGGTGGCGGTGATGGATATGTGAGTGTGCCCATTTGAGAACCTTCCAGATGAGGTAGTGGGGGATGCGGAGGAAGAGCGGAAGAGACACTGGCTCGTTGGGAGTCAAGACCCGTGTAGTCAGAGAAGCTATGTCGGAAATAAATGTCGGAAACGGAAAATGGCACGCTCTCGGTGGGAGATCCGGCAGGAGTGAGTGAGAATTCAGGGGGCGCGATTTGAGGAACTTGCAAGCGCTGTTCCGGCTGTGAAGGTGGAATGTGGGATGGTAGAGGAGGTGGCGGCGGTATTGGTGTGATGTGGCGTTCAGGGACTTGGTCAGAGGGGTGGGTAGTGTCTGTGGACGAACGGATCGTTATAAGAAACGGGAAAGCTGATTCTGCATGGATGTGCGTTGTTGCAGGAGATGGGGCGGTGCGGGAACCCGAATTATCCGAAGGGTGAGAACCACCGGACGCGGTTGAGGGTGCATCGGGTTTCGAAGCCAACATGTCATCCCGTGAACGCTTTATCCTTGCCATCCTAACGGAGGTGTTCTCGCTCCATGCAGAAACCTCCCTGGCCCCATGACCGAGTTCCGCAGGTGTAGAGCTGAGAGTGGTAGTCTTTGAATACCGTCGTAACGAGGTATGCGAAGAAGCGAGGTCTAGGAAGGAATATGTTCCCGAACCAGGGGCTGTTTCGCTGGGTGCATTAGCGGAACCAGGCTGGTGCATGACCACGGGCACGGACTCGGGCCCCGAGGAGCCTGACGTCTCTCGCCTGTCCACGAGATCGCTTTGTCTGCCATCGTCCCGATGGGCTATCCGGTAGAGTCTAGCACGTACTTTTGACCATGTGCTGTTGCTGCTCCCACTAGTCCTCTTGGAATCGCGATTATCCTTGCTAGTCCCAAAGATAGCAGACAAATCTACCCTAAATGCGCTTGTGTCTCGCACTTGAGGAAGTATCGGTTGCTGGTTTTCGGGAAACTGTCTTGCGCCATCCCGAGTATCGACGTCGAAATTCGATAACTTTGCTCCACCGGTGGCGGCAAGGACCTCAGAGGTCCTAGGACTCAACAACAAAAGAGTGGCAGCGAGTGTTTCATCCTGACGCAAGGCGAGCGTCTTGACATCAGCATCATCGTCAACGTCATCAACCGGCCCTCTAGGTGTTTCTTCGCAGCAGCGGTCATATCCGAAAGGTGTGCATGGGACGGGATTGGACCACCCAGGAGCCAGCTTTTCCGATTCTGGTGCATGTGTTAGGACGGGCAAGACTTCAGTTAGGGTGTTCATAGAAAGCCGCTTCTCGTCGCGATCGAACCGGAGTGTCATTTGGTGTGATTCTGCATGTGTGTCGATCCCGCTGCGTGACCTTGCACTGGAGCTACTTCCCACCTTGCTCTTGCGGTAAGCAAACGGGAATTCGCGACGTAAACCAAGGCCGAAACCATAACCCTTGCTGGTGCTAAGACTTGTAGATTCCAACTCTTCACCGGAAGGCGGGCTCACGTCAGTGACTCGTTCGACGTCAGCGCTGCCCATATAGTTAGACCGTTTTCTTTTCCCTCGTGAGGTGTGCCAACCGAAGGCGCGACGAGGATTCTGCCGCATATAGCAGGTATGATAAAAGATGCCTATAACGACCAGGAATAGTATGGCAGCTAGGACGATTGCTGCAATCGTTCCTGCAGTGATGGTATTACTGCTCGACGAACTGGTGGGACTGCTTTGAGGCATACGGATCAACTCCAGTTCATTTCCTCTCGAACCAAGGGGATAACATACGTCGTACTGTTTCCAAAGGAAGTGATATTCACGCCGCCCACTTGCAACGCAAAGGTGCGATTTTCTTGATTAGTCACTGCAATATGGTGTGGCGTATCCTGGGGGAGATCCGTTGCGTAGAATAACAAGCTGTGCGAGTTGTTATACGAGGAAAGAGCGCATAGATTGGTGACGGTATCGTCGAGGGTCACCGTGAAATTGCCGGAATACGAGGAGGTAAGGCCGTAAATCGTGATTGCAGAGCCTACGAAGGAGAGGTCTGCCATGGCTGATCAATAAGGGAACTGACCACTTGCCCACAAAGGAGGCTTCGGCACGGTCCCCCGCAGAATTCGACACATGCATGGTGTTTCCGGTGCTATCTGATACATAGTTCCACATACCCTTGAACGCGATATCAGAATCGATAACAGCCTGGGAAGTAGCTGTAGTACTGATCAAATGGATCGTCATTAATGATGGCCACTTTACCGCCTCACAGTCCGAATAAGGCTGATCACCAGGGAAGACACTCACTTGACGGATGCTGTAGGGGGGGAATATGTGATGCGCGCCTTATCAAAGGCGAGGAAAGTGTCAGGATATGTGTTCGTGATGATAGTCGTGAGCAACAGCGAATGGTTCGTGTTTTCCAGGTCGTTAAACGAAGCAAGGGTGGAGTTTGTGAGGTCAGTGGAATAAGTAGATAGCACTCCATCCAGGGAGATATTGTAGGATGCATTGCCAACCGAGCCTATGAGGTCAATGCCTGTGCCTGTGTCGAGAATAGCGGACGAGTGAACCAATCGCGTTCCACCGGAAGAGCACGCATACCGTTCCAATAGATTAACAGGCTCGCACCATCGAGAGAGGTATAATGACTACTGGTGCCCACACCGACCTGGCCGGGGCCTGTGGCGGCACCAGAATGTGTGTACAAGAGTTGCCAGCCAGCTGTGAGATTGGAACTGGGCTCGAGGTTGACGAAGGGAAAGTAGGCGATCTCAGGGGAGTCATCGTCGACGTCGAACTGGTAGAGGCTCCCTGCCATTCATCCAGCGCTGGCAGGCTACGTGACGGAAGCGAGGAAAGGGGGAGCGAGGATGAAAGGAGGGCCGGACCACCGAAAAATAGTGAAGAGGCGCTCAGGCCGCCAAGTCGGCTGCCTCGAGGTAACATCGTGTCGGAAATAGCTCGCAGGTTCGACAGGCCCCCGCACACGCTGCTGGACGGTAATCACCAACCTGAAATCTACCCAAATCACCTCAACCACTTGTCGCCATATCAACACCCGCATATGTTTCAGTCACAAATCTTATCGTCACCCAGCGCGAGATCTGGCGAGCACGACCGTACTTCACTCCCACAGCCAAAGATCATCCTCCGTTGTCAACGGTCAGGTGTCTTGGACTAATAGTGCTTGAGTTGCCATCAAGACAAACCGGTGCTGTGTCTCACGGTTACGTTATAGTAAGAACTAGTTGATCACTTGCTCACAAAGGCACGCACTACTGCACTGACACTATCGCCACAGAATGATGGAGGCCTTGCCTTCCCCTGGAACGCAGTCCTTCCTTCCGTCGCTGCTGAGCCACGTCCGCTCGGCGGCAGCCCACGGCTTTCCGCTAGAACCCGTCATCGTCCAAGTCCTCCTTCTTTGCATTGTCTCCGGCGACAATAATTTAATTTTACGCACATGGGACGAAGATGTCACCCTTGTTTCCAAACTCACCGCGCTGGTACGTACCTATCCACCCCCGCTCACCGACACGTCAAGCCGGACGATTCCCATGCTTCGGGCTCAAGAATATACGCGTCCATTACATTAACGTTTCATTTCCAGGTCCTAAGCACGCTCTTTGGTTACAACACTCATACGCTAAAGTGCCATTCCAATAGTGCGAACAAAACGCCTTCCGAATTTCTCCGGTCTCTGTTCTTCCCTGTCTTGGCTACCACGCCACCAATAGATAATAACCTAAGTGGTTCCTTGCACAAATACAGACACAGGCGCGTCTCCAACTCGCGTAATTCAGCGGGCAAGTTGCATATAGCACCTTCAGTTCCTATCAGCGCCGCACGTAGCAGGCGAACATCTGTATCCTGTTCAACTTCCTATCCAAGCGAATCGAAGCCGTCGACTGCCACCACTGAGCGGCCGCAATCAAACTCAGAGAACGCCGATCTGCACACATCGATCAACGTAGAGGCCTACTCGCAGCATCCCGGCTCTCATCCCTCCGGCGCACAAACGGACGCATCTGTCCCGACCCTAGCTTCTACCGTTAACACCCACTTCAGGAATTTGTCGCGCGGGAGTACTGAGGCATTGAAATTACCCTCCGTGGTGGTCGTATCGGGCCTCGAACTTGCAAATCTTCCCTCCCAGAAAGCAGTCCTACGGACTCTTGCGGACCGAAAAATCGTGGTGTCAGATGAGGGAATATTTGGGCACGATCAAGACGGCTTGACTCTGGAATTGCCCGATGAATTTTTCATGGTATACGTGTGTCGATCCGACCCACGGGAGAGACCTCCAATACACAAGAGTCTTGTACGCATTCCCTTCTGGAGAGACCCTCCTTCTCAGCCCCATTTCTTTCGATAGCTCGACAGGTTCGCGATGAGCTCCTCCGTCGACGTCGGAGCGCAAACCCGCTCGGCAATGCGCCAATTTCGGCCTCCCTCATCTCCGTCTGCAACACTCTCGTCACCGCATACTTCCCTCACCCCCGCGGCGTTATATCCGTCTAGTTCTTTACCCGGTCCGTCGACACCACCGCAACCCCCAGCGTCTCCGGTGATCCCTTCTGCTCTCATCCAGCGACTCAAACACCTCTGCGCAGCTCAGGCGCGTATAAGACCTCCACTTAACATCTATCTCGCCGATCTGTTCAGTGCCACACGGCATTATGGCCCGTTGGATGCCATGATGCTTACGGTACGCGCGCGTCAAGACGCAGAAGCTCTGGTACGTGCGAATCGCGTGCTAGGTGCAGACAGCACTGGTGCCGAGCTCATCAAAGAGCGTGCTGAGCAGTCCCATGAGGTGATCAGCACCCCTATCTATCCACATTCGCTCCCCAGCGTAGCAAGCGCATCTTCCGACGGGCTCCTGGACGGATTTGATGACCCTGAGACACATGAAACCCTTAGCTGTCCAAGCCTGCAGCACAGCCTGGTTAGCCAATCGGAACCGCTCATAGAATTAGACGCATCGGAGGCGGATATAGCGAGGATGTTTCCAAGGGTTGTGTCACATCGGATCCGGGTCCGGGACTCGCCGTTCGATGAAATACTGAGTAGCGCGGTTTGTGGGGCGACGAGTACCTGCAGTAACGAGCCCGGGGGGAGGGCAACGGAATGGGAACGGGAGACGGTAAAAGATATTCTGGTTCATATCTTGGCCGAGGTCTGAACATCTGCTCGTGTTGTGCTCGCCTACTTTGTCTATCTCATTATATTTATTGGAGGCGACGTACTAGCTCCAATGCGACCGAGATGCAGAGACGTTACACCCTGTAGGCTTGTACATGTTGCAGCCTATCATGTCAATCTGGCTCTTAGCGGGAGATCTGGACCCCTGCTTTAGTAGTGCGGGACAATATCTTGACACTCATCTTGATCTCGGCAATTTCAGAAAATGCACAATCCCGCACAGATTTTATGTACTGTATCCACGCGGGTAGTAGCATCCAAGCGTGTAGAACTTGCAAGCCGAAACGAGTAGAGCTGAAGCGGGACTGAGGTGAGATAGTCCTTAGTAAGAAGGCTGGTGCGCGGCCAGAACCTTGTTGGAACTACTCTAACACCGATGCCAGACAACCAGTCATCAGCGATGACGAACGAACCATCAACATCCCAAGCAGGACCTTCGCAACTGTCTACGACATCATGCAGCACGTCGGAAACAGGGTTCCAACAACCCTGTTCCAATTCCGTTCAATCGAGTACCCGGACACGCCCCTCACAACCTCCACAACAGCCTGTGCAATACACTCAGGCCCACCTCACCCCACAGGCGCAGTCTCAGGCGCCGACACAAGGCCAGCAAAGTGCGGCCCAAACCTATTACATGAGCTATCCAGCTGGGGCTTGGCAGAGCGCGTGGCAGCTCTCCGGATACCCCTACACCACCTCAGGGAGTCCGCCCTACCAGCAGACACACTACACGCAAATTCCATACGCACAGTATCAACAGTATCAGCCGCAACCAGCAGCTCGCCAGCGCAAGCTCCCACCAAAGCCGCGCACGCCGACACCCGAGCCCGTATACAGACATTGGGACGAGGTCATACGCGCGTTCCTGAAGAAGGTGGGATTAACACAGGCTTTAAGAGGATTCGAGGATGACATGGTCGTCTTGAACGCTGACTGGGAGAGAAAAAGTGTTCCCGGAGCGATCGGTGACTTAGTACGTGATCTCATGGTGCGGAAAACCCGTTCTTTTGGATGCAAGTTTGGTTTACATTTCATCTTTACGGGCCAGACATTGGGTAAATTCAAAGAAGGGGAAGAACTGAAGGAAAGTCCGCTCGAGGAACGAAAACTTGACTATATTCATTTGAGTACCGGCGCCGAGCCCCAGTCGCAGTCCACAGTAAGCCTGGAAATCACTCTTTCCCACCGATATTAGCCCTAAACGCGCTCAAAGATCACGAAAGCTATCTCGCAGTTCCTTGCCCAAAATCGTGCAAAGAACGACGCGTCAAATCGCGCCGAGTTTCTCGTATCCTTGGCACAGAAGCGACGGCGACTCAATATCGATCCCGACAGTACTGAGCATACCCCATCGTGCGCAAGGACTGATGCAAAACCCCTGGACAGAGACTCTCAAATGAAGTATGACATAGCGAAGAATGAAGATGGGCCTCTAAGGAGGACAGTGAAGGGAAAGGATGGAAAGAAAACGCAGGCGAAGGAGAAATTCGGCGCTCTAACGGATAATACACCAAGCGAACTCCAACCTGCAATAGATGAGAGGCTGAAGAACATTGAGTCGCATGTCGCGGTACACTACGGTAATCTTTTATTACTTCGACGGGTTTCCTCGTTTGATGGGCTACGAAAGTGCCTGCACCACCACGTACGGTGCTTGCGCGTCTGCAATTTCTTGAAGATCATATCATACAATTGGAGAATGAATATCCTCCATGGGCAGCATTACATTTTAACCAACCCAACCGCGGCGTGAGCAAGTAGTGATGATAACTTCTTCCATTCATTGACAACGCGTTTACAGTGGCCGCCGCCTCCGCGCCAGACACCTATCATTGTTCCTTCACACCTCACTACGAAGGACACATCGGTCGAACGTGCGGCTACGCCTCTTGGTACCGATGAAGCTGCTAGCGCACTCACCAAAGGGAAGAACAAAAATAAATCAAGCTTGCACCGTGCTGTTATGGAAAGACTCGAAGTGCAAAAAGCCATGAACGACCTGGCGGGGAGCCAGAGGACTGGATGAAACAGCTCGCACGAAGATGGCCACGTCATCTTGCATTGGTCTTGACGATCTTCGACCAGGGCCAACGAGTACGCGGGTTTCGCGGAGTTCCGGTTCCGTCATGTCTCCTTGTCGCGAGGTCTGCTATTACAAATTACGACCAGGTTTCTTGTTTGTCGCTCGGCATTGGAACGTCGCACCTGCCCCAACAACGGGATAAGAACGATGCACTTAGTTACTGGGTGTACTCAAAAGGTCGTATTTAAATTTCTGGCCTATTGTATCCCCGCATAATGGGATCGTTGCACCCTGCAAGTGTTGCGTGTACGACGTATCACCGGAGATTATCGGGTTACAGTTAAGGATATCGTCTTCGATTCTTCTTGTAGTCCTTCTTCGTGACATATATGCAGCTAAATTGAGCCACCTTTGATCTAAACCATGGCAGCATGTCAGGTTCAATATTTGGACACCCGTCCACCTTGAGCGATGCAATGGCAGCACATTTCTCCGACGACGCAACAGAATCGGATGAATATTGCACGCGGACCTTGACGAAAGCATACGCGCTCGATGTGGTGAGGTCGGAACACCAGGAGACGTCGACATGCCTTAACGCACGGCACGGAAGTCCGCGTAGCGAATCGACCGTTTTGGGGGTAAGAAACTGAAACACCTCGTTCACGACTGCGTGGACGGTATTGACCTGTAACGTCTCGAGGTTGGGTGTGGAGGAGAGGAGAGTTGGTAGCGTGGATGGACCCAGGCTGCAGTTTGTTATACGAAGCTCAACAAGAGAAGGGCGGGAAGCAATATGAAACAAAGTCTCGTCTGCCATCAGGCCAGTGGTCGACATGCTGAAGTGCGTGATCGACGGTGCGATGATGTCACGTAAAATGCGATAAGGGTTGTCTCGACAGTCGATGCTTTTGAGATTGTCCATAGACGTAGGGCCAACGTTACCGGGCCTGAGTTCAATCTCTTCTACGCCTGCGAAGTCCAAGACGATCCTCTCAAGTGACGGGTTGGCGGTAAACACTCGCTGGGAAAACCGGTCCATAACTCCCGTGAGGTGTAATTCCTTGAGCTGTTGGATCCCGTCCCACCATTCGTCCATCATGTGAACATTCCCGTCCAGGCGAAGAATTTCGAGGTTCCAGTTGGGACCGAGGAAGCAAGATAACAGCGGGACATGGTCCGTGAATTCAAACACTGTCAGTTCGTGAAGCCTCGAAAACGTCTGCGACATGGAGATACTGGAAAGCATCTGGTGTAGTTCAACCAATGCTTCGCCAGAAATACGGAGGCTCGATAGACCACCCCAGGACAAATCGCGAAGCTGAGTAAAAACGGGGGATCTGTCCAGCTGCGGCACAGCGACCGACATGCGAGTAATGCGATTGTTGGCGCGCTGGTTCCACAACATTGCTTTTCGCACAGGGTGCTTCTTGGATAACACGAGAGTCTGCCATGCAGAGGGTGTGTTGATAAGGATTCGTCGCCAATGCCCACAGACATGAGAGAGTTTGACGACCCATGTGTGATCCTCGCTGACCAGTATGGAGAAGATCTCTACTAGGGTCTCCACTGGCAGTTTCCCCAAGAGATATGAAGTCCGGCCAGCCTGCGATAACCGCTGTTTCTCCGCAGCCACCTGCGCAGTGGCAACCTTCTCTCGCAATTCCGCCAGCTGAGTGCGCCGTTGAACGACATCCGGTCGCAGACGAACCAACGCAAGGTCAACCATCTTGATGGCAGATCCATATTTTCCGAGAAGGTCGAAGAGACGCGCTGAGCGCGCGTAACCCTGCCACCGGTCGGGAGCGAGGTCGATGACGCGTTTCGAGTCGAGAAGGGCAGCTTTGAGATTACCGAGTTTTTCGTGTACCGCTGCGCGCGAATCAAAGACGGCGAAAATACCGCTTTGTAGTGCGGCAGCCTGTCGGACCCTGGTTCAGGGGATAACATGATGCTAAGGATATTAGATCTTGCCTGATTCATGTGAGCGAGCGCTTGCTCGAGGTCGCCACGCTTGAAACAAGCAACCCCCTCGTCGAAAGTCGCTCGCCACGACATGGCTGGAGGTGACTGCCACTAGCAAACAACGTAGGACTCTAAACAGATAAAGTCGGAGCTTGATTCGTTGCGCTTCTCCCTAATATGCACGTGCTTAATCGAACCTTGCTGTGTTAAACGTCGCCCTGCTGCCGCGAGCTGAGCAAGCAGACGCTTGTTCGAGTGACCGGAGTCAATTCTTTGCACATTGTCGCACAAAGCAAGGTAGGCACGTTAAATCAGGACCCACCCTTTCTTCCTTACTTACTTGGGATTCAGCACCGAATCAGGTTCGATTGGAGCACTCGATGAATATACGCAGAATAGAGGTATGTTCCTTCACTCTGACATGTAGCACCGACCGGCGCGAATCACCCATTGTTACCTGTCTGCCTACCCGGCTAGCTCAGTGATGTGATCAATGTCCTTACATGCAACTTGTGTAACATCCCAGAAAACTATTACATGCAGTATTGTAAGCTTCTCCGCTGGTGCTTGCTGCAGTGTCACCCCTCCAACTGACGGTCAGGGCTGCGTATGATAACCAACTGGCCAGATCTTTCCTTTCTAGCCGAGGACGAGGGCGGGAAGGTGGTGGGGTATGTTCTATCATCAATGTATGTATCTCTCTCCTGGCAAACGAATAGATCTGATCGGGTAGTAGAGAGCCTGAGGAGGATGGGGACCCTGATATACTGATCGGCCAGGTCAATTCGTTGGCTGTCCTCCGACCATATCGAAGGCTTGGTCTTGCACAAAAGTTGATGAATTTGAGCAGTGCGTGTCCTCTCTATGTTGGTCATCATTGTAAATGTTGTAATCCAACATGGAGACTCTAGGGGATGCCATGCTACGCGAGGACTCCGACGTCGAGCATATCCAACTGCATGTCCGAAGGTCGAACAGGGCTGCACGTTCACTGTATGGGAAACTCGGTTACCAGCATCATCGTGTTGAGGCGAAGTACTGTAGGTCTTTGTGATTACCCGCGGTTCCCCTCGCTCATGCTACATATATCGTCCAGATGCCGATGAGGAGGACGCGATCATAATGCGGCTTGTCCTCCGACAAAGAAATCCAGAAGAGCAAGAGAGACCGAGGTTTGTTTCCCACACGCTTTGGCGCCTATTTCTGATAAATCGCCTTGCGGACCACGTAGCTTGCGTGCCCAGAGACACGCATGGAAAATATGGATGTCAAACTTTCGATATTTCATACACGACAAACGGTTGCAGTTTACAGAAGCGGCCATGGCTCTTATACCAAGGAGAAATTCGTGCTAATCATCATTACCTTACCGACGCGCTTCGTTCCTTTTCCATCTATATCCGTGGCGACGGACATCGAGGTCACCTCATTATAATACTACTTTGTGAGTAATATATTACATTTGCCGTATGGTGTAAGCACAGCTAGAGTCTGAAGCCGGCCCATGACGTTACTGAGTCTGCCGTAGCGCTGTTCACGTGTACCCCGAAAGACCGCGCCGAAAGTGGACGATAGTCACGCATAATAAATGCTTAGTGGCAAGAATCCTTCCAGGCGAGAAGGCGGTGTGGTGCTGTGGCTCAAGGGCGTTATTATAAGAGTCCATATCACATGATATGGGAGATCCGGAATCTAGAATGGGATTTGTGCCCCAATCCCGGAGCGGTGTGGTGCAAATGATGTAGATACGCCGTCATAACAGGATGGAACCGAGCAAGGAAAGTGGATGATTCATCATAGAAATGAGCTGTGTCAGCAAACACCCCCGATATAAAGGTGAGTATTCCGCATGCCGAAACACACTCTGTACAGTGTCCTAGTCGCATTGAAAGGCGGGGACTGCACAAGCGATAAGAACGACGAGGGGAAACATCCTGTCTAAATGAGACTAGTTGAACGCATCAACACGTGGTAATGGGGTAGCTTGCAAGCGCTTGACCGTGTGCCAGGAATCAACGTGCCGAGTGTCAGGGGGGGAGATACCGTATTTGCTTGTTCAGCAGGTTGTGCAGGTCGTGACTGTTGCGGTCTTGGATTTGTTCGTTACAGATCTCGCCGCAGTCAGGCCGTTTAAGACCTGATCTAGGATATCTACAGCGTCACTGGGAAAGGCTGGTTTTCTACATCTGGCCCATTGAACATCTTTCATCCTAGCCCACCTATTATTTCATGCCACGGCGGAAGCTCATCGGGGCCCTTCCGCCGATCTGTTACAAGGACGGTTCACTTGACGACTTTGATTGGGGCACGATTGGTAAAAAAGGAATTAAGGGACGACGCTTCCGAGGTTGACTCCCGAAAGAGTTGCTGAAAGCGTCGGCGGGGGCTAAGTTGACGGATGACCCTGTGCCAGAACATTGTATCATGCATCACAGCCACGGATAGGCACAGAGGGCCGGGGTCCGATAGGTCTGGGGCCAGCCCTTGGTGTGCTGAGTTTGTCAGGGTGGCTGTAACAGAAAAAACCAAAGTTTGGATCTCTTGTATTTCGGTCTATAGTGGCTTGCATCGACTGGCAAAAAAGATATTCGGGGTCATGCACGTACTATCGATGAAATTATACCCCACTATCATTCACGTCCCAGTTATTGACCTGCGGCACCTTATCTCGGCAACTTATTTTGTTGCGAGTGCGATGGCAGTAGCCCGGAGCTGTGAGCACAACCAGTGATAACTTGTGCACATCACAAACCTTGACTAAAACAACAACGGAGAAACCAAAGGGAGATAATCGGATCAAAAGAAAAAGAGGGACTAGCCTGAAGGGGAAGGGAGGACCGCCTGCTGAATAGTAGAAACTCAAGATGACGAAAAAGCGGAGGAAAAAAAAGGTAGCTTTGCATTTCACTCCCCGCCGTGAAGGACTCGTTGACTAGGCGTTGCAATCAGTGGACAAGGAGCGCATGGAGTAACACCGACTCAAAAGACTATCAGACCGACGGCATACCTTGCGTATCACACAAGGGTCATACTACCGAGCACTGTCCCGGGGTAGCCGGAGAAGATGGGGGCGGTCAGAAGAACGTCAGCGCCACAGTCAGGACGTGTTACATACTTTTCAAATACATCTCCCGTTAAACGACGGAAGGCGTGGCGGGGTGAAAATACGCCATCTTGTTACAACAAACTCCGAACCTCTCGGTCCTTTCCCTTTGCTTCACGCTTGGTTTGTTCGGGAAAGGGTCATTTCGCGTCCGCAAAACGAAGTGGAGGGCATATACTCTGGTGGAGGAAGCTGCGAATTCCGCGGGCATCTTACAAATGACTGCAAACTCTAGAGGAAAGATGTATCAGGGACAGCTGCGACAAAGATCTTTGAGCCCGGGAGCGGAGCAGATGAGATAACTTCCATACCGTTCAAGGGAAAGAGCGCAGAAGTCTCGGGGAACGAGAAGACGGAAGTTCGTCGGAGAAAATGGCTGGATATGGGGGCGGGTCTGCACGCGGAGATAATAAAGGTATTCGGCGAAGACCAAGAACCCAGCAAGCTAAGGAGGATCGTATTCTTCTGGCGATCCCGAACCCACCGTTTCATGGTATCAGAGCTCGATCGTGAATATACGTATCCTGTTGCAAAACCTAGGGTTAACAGATGATTCTTCCGTCCCTCCTCACCTTGATCATTTGTAGCCCAGTAGCTTGCCTGGCTCTTTGCTCGTGAACGAGAAAAATGCGCCGGATGCTTTTTGCCCTTCTCGAGCGTTATTGTCTACATCTTATCTGGGTCGTTTGTGTCTTTTGTTGACTGTGCCCGCGGCTTCACGTCCTGTACCTAGGTTGTTGTGCGTCGTCTAGAGGGAGACACCAGCAATTGATACCACTCTAGCGAGAGATGAGGCTGGTCATACATTGCAAAACGCCAAGCAGCATTTCATTTCTTGGTGAGGGCACTCAGTCAAAGCCCCCGTTGGGCGCGAGATTCCCTTGCCATATACTGCATCATCCCATGAACACCTTTTCCCCAAAAATCGTTTATGGAACAGCGTGGTGAGCTCCTTGTCATGCATCGTTGTGTTTTTCGGTTGCGGACGTAGACCTAGGAAAGGAGACCGTACGACACACCTCGTCATCAACGCTTTCTTGCAAGGATTTCGCGCCGTTGATACAGGTGAGCAGCCTGTAAGTGGCACGGCAGTATATATCAGGGGCTTGACAGGCCCCCTAGCTTGTCAACCCAAGCACTACAGGTACGTATTTATCTGTCCGTGGGCAAGCACTATAGATTTGACCCTCGCCTCTCACAGGGAGGACCTCGTTGGCGAGGCGCTTGATGTTTTGCAGAAAAAGCATGACATAAAACGGGACGAGATGTACATTCAGACAAAGTGCACACTTGATCTACTTCAAAGATCGTGTCCCGGCGAGTGTTCACATGTTCTATGCAATGTAGGTTCACGCCAGTAGAGGGACAAGACCTCAGCAAGCCGATTCCCTATAATGCCAAGGATGCTGTCAAAGACCAGATTACAACATCTCTACAAGCATCCTTGCGCAACCTTCGGACGTCCTACATCGACTCTTACCTCCTTCACTCACCTCTGAAGAAAATGCAAACAACCTTGGAGGCCTGGCGCGTATTGATGGCGGCCCAGGACGCAGGAGTCGTACGCAAGATCGGTGTCAGTAACGTTTATGACGTACATGTCCTTGCTGCCTTGGGAGAGTTGAGGAAGGTGCAGGTCGTGCAAAACAGGTGGTATGAAGGGAATATGTGGGATCCTGATGTATGGAGGTATTGTAAAGACCACAAAATCGAATATCAGTTCGAACCTATTCTCTCCCCCCCCGTGCTAGTGACTAATACTCAACGACTATAGATCTTTCTGGACGCTCTCTGGATCAACGACCTTGCTCACTCATCCCGCAGTCATGACCATTGCTGGCCGATTGGAGGTGACGCCTGCCCAGGTCATCTTCAAGCTTGCCCAGCTACATAGCATCGTGCCGTTGACGGGGACAGCCAACGAATTGCATATGCAACAAGACCTTGCAGCGGAAAGGATTGCGTTCAGGGAAGATGTGGACAGCGAGATAAGAAACATTGTCAAGTTCATATGGGGAGGATAAAGGGCAAGAGAATGGGTTGCGTACCGTTTTATTCGCTAACTTGACTTGTTCGACCAAGCTTTATCCAGTCAGAGAGTTGTATGTTATCAGGTGTATTACGCGGCAGCAACCGAATGTATAGTGTCGTTCATGACATGCTCGTCCTCCCCGTGTCTTGTCCATGCGACGCCGAGTACCGTCGTCGAAGCTGTTCCATCGACCATGCCTGCAAACTAGCAGAGTCGAACGGCACTTTTGTAACCGCACGTCCAGCATCCAAGAACTTTCCGTGCAACGTTTCTACTCTGACGGCAAACCGAATATCGCGGACTGTGAGGCCTGGAACTTTGATCGGTTTTGGTTCTGCGTCCGTGTCAGAGGTACGCTCGTACGCCACATGTGTATGGGTGGCAATGTAAACGTTGGAGTAATCGAGGGTGACACGGGCGTGATGCTGGTGTGTCCGTCAACAGGGGCAACACGCATCTGTCGTCCAAGGTACTCACGTCTTCTTCATCTTGAACGTCCGCGAGCGCGTCAAAGAACTCGACTGCTGAGCGGAAATCTCTGAAACTGAAGAGTTTGTTCAACGAGAACACCTGGAGATCATCGACGACATTCCCGACACGGCCAATATGCCAATGACACGACAGGAGAGGTCGCACGCGTGTCTCGAGATCCTCATGGTTGATGTGATAGGTGCGCTTCCGGGTTGGGATGCGGGCGACTTCGGGTAACCCGGGGGCGACGTTGTTCTGAATGTCTGAGGACTCTGGGATGGTTGAGCGGGTTACTTAGTTAGCGATCCTTCACTGAACAACCCACTTTTCGAGCACGTGATCTGAAGACCGTCAGGCTGATGTTGCATGACGAAGCCCTACTAGCATTCTAGCTCACCACGTCATCGAGCGTACCCGCTCCCAGGCACACATTAGAAGGGAACCCGTCCCGGATGTCGGGCGAAGACATGGAAAATCGCTGGATGTCGGGTACTGTTTGCGTGTACGGAACGATGAGCGGTAATTTTGACTTGCTCAGGACCAGAGTTCGATTGGTGAGCCAATGCTGATAAGCATATCGGAAACTTCGAGATAGTCCAAGCATCCGGCCTGTTGAAGCGCCGGTGGGAGGAAATTCATGAACCGTGGGCCATTATCAGCATGACATAAGCGGAATCATGGTCACACGGGATGCGACGGATCCCTTGGCATCAAACCGAATATTTATCAGGGGTAGCCGGTCAGGCCCTTATCACAAGTGCTCGACCTCGGTGATAACGATAAACCCAAGAGCGGACTAAACGATGCGTGTGATGTACAGCCTGTGCATTGGCCAAGCAAATCTCATAGATGTCCATTACCCGCGTCCATTGCACTGGGATTCTCTCGTTGGGAGACTAGACCTGCGTGTGAGCCAGATCCTTCATCACGAATAATAAGCCCAAACACCAGAAAAAGACGATTGGCAATCGAGTTCATGTCCGAAATCGCTCATCGCCAGGTCATCATCTCATCCAAGTATGGTGGGAGCTTGCTCGAATATGGAGTTATCTGCTGGACGTGCCCCGTGACATCTGTGTCATTTCAGTCATCTGACGGAAACCAAAAGGAGTACATACACTGGAAGGATCCAAGGTCTGCCAAAATAAACAACCGTTCGTGGATGACGCATGTGATTGTGCCGGAGCCTCCGTCAGATGAGCATTTCAGACCCGTGCGTATACCGGGAGCGGCACTGGTACTGTGAAAAGACCGATGGGGTAACATCAAGGGGATGCGTCCGTGCATTGCCTACTACGGCGGCCCACCAAGCTCTTTAGCCAAGGGGGGGACGTATTAATCTGCGATGGTCCGAATTCGATGACACAAGCGATCGTCCACGATATCGAACGGCCGCCCTGTGCTTATCGCACGGGTAAGCTGATAGCGCATTGGCGATGCCATGGACAAATTGCTGGAAGAGTACCTGTGCAAGAACAATTCCACCATCACCATGACGTCCCCCTTCAATTCAGTATTCCACGGTTGTGAAGCGAGGGTATCTGGTACTCCGCCGAAAGGTGGTGGAATCGAGATCGGGTTCCAATTCTGTCCGTTCCTCTCACCTGGGGATCGAGGGTAGGCTAAACGACTCGGAAGACTCGACGTCGTGGGGTGGCGTCATTATCCGACGCAAGGCGCTGGAGTCGGATCGCGCGCTCGGTCCGGCGACAGCTTGTCTGTCATGTACCTGACGCCCTTGGTAGCACAGCAGGACGGGATGGTTACGGACTGGTCTCGTATCCATACACCGTGGATCCGGTACCTGTTTTGCAGATCAAGCGGTGAGCGCCTACCTTCTATCGGATGAGTCAGCATGTACCTCGGGCATTGCCGAGGTCTATCACCCCCAAGCCCTCGCCGAGCCTGATAGAATATATTCGTCTCTTCTGCACTACATTCGAGCTAGGGAGTATGAGCAAGTTGCAATTGGCCACAACATGTACAGCATAGTAGCAAAATTTACTGAAGGCACAGAGATGGCACACCGTGATATCCTGCGTAATGCCAAACGATGTATGTCTGACTGACGACCCTGTAAACCGTCATGCGGCCGAGTCGCGAAAACAACAAAACTAAAAGCGGGCAAATGATTAGAAAGGAGATGACCATGGCAAACTCATGCCTCTGACATCGTCACGTCTGCGGCTGTCATAGATGAGATGGCATTCTGCCCCGGGGACGATGCTACCCTGGCTTCAGATACGTCCGCAGCCGAGTCTACTGGTGCACCATTGGTAGTAACCTCACCGCCATTCTCACTTGGCTTGTTGGCACCAAGGATGGCGTGCCACTTGTCTACTAGGGCCTTTGCTCGTGCTCGGAACTTAAATTCCTCGTCGCGAGGCACCTTATCCGGCGTCAGAGCCGCAATGTGACGCATGACCTTGCCGATTTTAGAAAACTGTCCATGAAATTTATGGTTAGTGATGCAAAATTCCACTTGCGACGCCACAAAGACGCACTGAGAGGAAATTGATGAGATTTGGATGCTCGTAGTGCTCTACTGTCGTGAATAGTTGGTCCAACGCAGGCATATCCTGCACAACCTTGGTCGGTAGTGGCAATCTGCGCAGTGGGGGTGACTCACTTCATCTGATGGAACACCCTTATTACCCAGCAAGGCCTTCTGCAACCTGTGTCGCCACTCTCTCACTTTGCGAGCCTCGGGGTCCGCTTCCAAGTTAGCTGCAGGGGGGAATGGTGAGGAGAGACAAGAAAACCTGAATGTACAATGTCGCACCATCGACTTCTTCCTCTTTTTCCCGTTTCGGTTTCTTGGAAGGTGGCGGCGCAGCTTTGGTACTTGTCCCAGCGTCTTCGTCCTCAGCCTCAGCCTCGGCTTCCTGGTCTCCATCGTCCTCGGACTCGATTATCTCCTTAGACTTGGCTCCATTTCTCTTCGGCTTCCCAGTAGCCGCCTTTTTATCGGATTTAGGTCGTGGCTTGCCCTTTGGCTTCACAGAAGCTACCTCAGAGTCCCGCTTACGCTTCTTTAACTTGGCAGGTTTCTTCGTCTCCTCGTCCTCATTCTCAGTCTCGAGCTGGTCGACTCGTGCGTTGTCTTCTTGTTCCGCAGCAGCCATCTCCAAGCTCTCCCGCTCCTTTTCCCATTTTTCAGGATCGAGAGCGATTCTGTACCCAGTTAGAAGGTCCGCATTTTTCTTGGATGGCTCGCTGATGTATGCGCGGATTTCGTGTTCCTTCAATCTCGATATGTCCTTTGATACAAGCCATGCACTGTGCGGAAACAATATCAGATATTCCGATGTGACGCTGAGATGATGGAGACGCACTGGTCTCCTGCGGGGAAAAACCTGACACAATGGAACATCGTCTTCTTGCCAGTGGGGCGCTCCTTGGTGACGGAAGGAGGAACATTGTCTGGGTTCACGACCTGCAGGAGTAAAAACGATAAGCGAAACCTTGGCAGGGTAAGAAGAAGACGCGACATACTATGCCAGGCCATGGTGGATACCCGCGCACTTTTGCTAAAACGATGTCGCGTTCTGCATAGACTGTCTCTGGTTCGTTGTTTTTAGGTGCCTTTTTGCTCATTTCGAGTGTAGGGCAAAGAAAAAGGGAGTGTTGCAGTGGAGGATGCGCGACAGATAAAAGGGAAGGTTGAGGAGGACACCAACTTGGGTTCTGTTCGGCGATTTCCACTTGAAGCCAAACCCCGTTTCGTTTGCCACGCGGGCCCGTGCGCCCACGTAAGAATTAACAAAACAAACGCGCGTGATATTGAAAAAATACCATTGAATACGGTACATGAACACAATGCATCGTCGACGTCGCAGGGGTGCTCGTAGCTTCCACATTGCCTTCAAAGCAGCGAAATAGGGTGGCAGGAGCGTCGGCTGATTGTGGTCTCGGTCGGGGAAGTGGAAAAATCCGGTGAGTGGCGTGGTTTGTGTGTCACCGGATAAGGGGTTAACCGGACACTGCTTGATCGAGCGGGCGAATGGGGCAAGTGACCTGCCGGCTGCCAGATAGTCATGCCCAAAGCTGACGCCCGACAACAACATTTGGGTCAGTTCTTACTGGCAAACTGATAGTTACACGCACCCGTCCCTTCATCTCGTCCGGTGTGACCGCCCCCCTCGCTACCTCCGGTGATTGAGTGGAGGCAAGAGCTGTGTCCCATGCTGCAGGGAAGGAAGTGCGACGGTTATATTAATGGTCAGGTGCATCTTTGAGGCGTCCCAGTCGTCGAGGTTACGGGAGATTGTCAGGGTATTGAGGAAATAATTCAGACCAGTAGATGAGTCGGCAAGAAGTGCGATAGTGCCCGAGGCCGTGTAGTTGAAAGACTCGCGTCCGCTGTTCCTGCTGGACCGTTCCTCGGGGCGAGGTGGCTGATTCACAGGTCAGCTGTTCCCGGGTTCAGATGACGAGCAGACGGAGCGCTGGGAAGGGTCATGGGAGGAAGAGTGTAAGGAGTGTTGCTAGCCGGAGTTCTCTGAAATTAGAAAAAATAATAATTCGAATCGAAAAGCGGCACTGCTCAAGCATGTTTTGCTACTTGGACGAATCTGAGTCTACAGTATGACCACCGATAAGATGGTTTTCTCGAGGTCGCCCAGTGACAAGGCAAGCGCTAGTCATAGAAAGCCAAGTACCTGATGGCGCTGCCCCTAGTCCACCTCACCATTTCCGAGACCATCTTGACACGCTTGGGAAGACCCTGATCCAAGCACCCTAGACTAAAGACGGACGCGCCGGAGCCTTTCATTCCGCAAGCTGCAATAAATGTACACCGGAAACTACCTAGCGTATCAATCATGCAGTAAGAGCACATCGTTCCAACAACCAAGAAGACGGCAGGTGGCGGAGATCAACTCGAATAGGGCGGGATCACGCAATGTTCACCGGGGTTTTGCTGGGCCAGAAAGGAAAGACGGTCCCCGTCCACACCGTACGCCACTGACACGACCGCACGCTTACCACCTGAATCTTACCCAACCATCCACGGTATCACATCACTCAGAAGAGCGGGGTGTCGGCATCCCGCGGGGGAGCACCTGGCAGCAGCACTCCATCCACCAACCTCATCTAGATATCAGGGCAAGTATTTCTGTCGGAGATCGAGTCGGAGTCTGAAAGGAAGACTTGGCCGATTGTGGCTGCGTCCTCCTGCGGACGATGTTTGAACCCATCCGTGGAGGAACCCGAGGGGGCCAGGGAGAGTTCAAGTGGACCGACGTTTCCGCAGACAAGGACAGAGAAGTGCGCCGGACCACACATGTACTCTCCGCAGCCAGCTGAGCGATCTTATAGCACTACATCGGCCACAGCATCAATGCCCCGACTGGAAGATGGCAGAAGCACAAGGATATCCACTGGTACAGTAGGGGGAAGGATACCACCGAGGAAGAAAGAGAGGAAGAAATTCGCAGGGTAAAAGAGGCAGAGGCAGAAGCTCTTTCCGTTGCGCTGTAGGTCGCGTCTACAAATGCCACATAACTAAGGCTGACATCGTTTGGATTTCCAGAGGCTTTGGTCCAACTAAAGCGAATGATACACAACCCGCAGCAGACTCGTCGGCAACTCCCGGTGCTACTGCTCCGGGAACCGAGAATGATACAGCACGTAGACAGGGGAAAGAAGAAAGGCGCCGCAGAAAAGCTGAGCGCAAGGAGGAGAAACGCGCTCGCAAGGAGGCCCGCAGGGCAGCTTATGATGAACAAGACGGTCGGGTACGTTATCGAGAGCGATCACGATCGCGGTCTCCCCCTCGCGGAGGACGCGGCGACGAGAGAGACCCTCACAGCCGATCGCCAACCCGTAACCGCGAGGAACGCGGTCGGATGAGGGGTCATGATGAAAGGGAGCGGGAAAGGCATCGGAGGTTAGGGGACATGAATACAGTGAGGGATAGGCCCCGCCACAGAGACAGCTAGGGTTTTCTCGGTATGTTGTACGCCCCATTCTACTGCACAAATTCAGAGTGAACAGAACGGGACAATGTTTCCCCCGCCACCAAGCCGCCACTATTCGCTTGTCTGGTGCTCGGTGGCTATTTCGATCATGTGCTTTAGTGAAAAACACCGATGACGATCTTCTCTATACAACTTATGGCAGAAGGTAAGGTACCTGCGCTCTATAGGTGCGCACAACACCCGTGGATCCATGTGTTCGCAATCAATATGCTCGACAGACATCCTCGTTTTGATGAGGCGGAGTGACCGCCTTCATATGAGATGAAGCTGGAGAGCTGCTGTGCTCGCGAGTTGACGTATTCCGTCGACCATGATGAGGACCCTTCCTGAGGTGTTGTCCGGTTTATTGCATGATAATCCAAAAGCAATGCATATGGCGTCAGGAATACCCCGCTGTTACCGTCATTTTAACAATCGGCTTGACATGCATTATTTATGATTCGGAAACCATCTTTAATGGACACCAGCTAGGGATGCGCACGTCCCACTTCGGACCGACTGGTCGAGTCAAAGGGTCTCTTCGACCTCGTGTTCAGTGTTGACATGTAATGCACGCAGTCCTGTGCCTGCAAGCTTGTTTAATGCGACCGCCACGGGCTAACGTTTGGGTTTTACCTTGGGACAGTTTCACGAACCAGACGTACGTCATCGCTGTCGTGAAAGCTGATCGGTCGAACATCAGATACGCCGCACGAACGGGTTTACGACTCTTGCGTGCGAGGCGATGGTTTCTTTCGCCACCGTTAGTCACCCTCATTTATGGCGCGCCAGGATGAACGGCCGCAGCACGATCTTCGAATCGTCTATGCCGACAGCTGACCTCACCGATGGCTATTATCGGCAAACATAACGCGACTGCATGCACCTGGTATGCTGCCAGTATATGGCGTGTCGCTCACCTGTCCTACATGTGCCATCTGCCCAAAATGGTTTAAATCGACAACTCAGATGCAGATATAGACCGCGGTACCCTCTGTGTGCGATATTGCACCCTTGCCCTCGAGGACGTCTTGTCAACCATGTCCACCGTCTATGGCATGCCCTACCTCCTCGAAGACAAAACTGGGAATTTGACGGGATCCGACTTTATCGACATGCATGACCGTCTTCGTCTGCGTTTGCGCTGCACGGCCGAAGCGCCGACCCACACCGCGTACATGATTCATAATGCGACGAATGGGCATGATCCCTGGAACCCATTGATCGCGCTTGCGTTTGGCCCGAATAATTCGCTTGGAACGATCACCATCCGCTCAGGGGCTCCCATAGCCATGAACGAATACCTTGCAAAGCTTTCGCCATTAGGCAGGTTAGTGCCGATCGTGCCGAGGCGCAGGTCCTGCTGCTGATATGAGGTGTACACAGCAGCACGACGAGGAAATTTACTGGATCCGATGGACAAGAGTACCAATGGAGCTGGCGGACGACGAGGGGCCACGAGTGGACCGTGAGTACAGGTCCTACAGGCGATCCATGTCTTTAATGCCCAGGTTTCCAAATTGACTGGACGCGTGTGCACAGTGCACGAATCGGAGCCAATACCTTGTCGCTTTTTATTCGCTCAAAGTGGCTGGTGAACCGGACTATCACGGTTCGTCTGGCTGCATGTTGACGATTGACGAGGCGTACCCTCACCTTGCGGCTGGTACGTTTCCCGACAACCAGGGTTCTCGCTCGCTCACCGAACAGAGGTCCTCGCATCGTTGACGATCATGCGACATATAGCAGCGCACGGGTTGTAAACGAGAGCAAAGTGGAGTGAGCGTATCTTGGCCGATGTATCATACGTACCTAGTTGTAGCCATGCATTCCCTGTATTGTACTTCAGACTCGCCCAGTACTAACAGCAAGTGTTCCATATTCGTGTTGACTGCCCTCGGGAAGGGGGAGATACGACTTGGCCCCTTGTGACGCTGGGTTATGGCAGCCTTTGGAAGTTCCGGCCGCCGGCCACCGAACCTCGACAGGAACACCCTCGCACAAGGTCGTAATTGGCTGCCTCGTTTTTCCCAACCCGATTCCTCCTGTGACACCCCAGATCTCACAGGATGGCCAACTCTGTTGTGCACCTCCAGTGGACCGGGGTGGGACTTGTGCACAAGGCGGCCGGGATGGCCGCCCAAGATCAGGCGCCCGTGACACGTTTTGACGCGTTCGACAGCGATCTCTTGGCAGAGCATGCATGGCAACTGGCCTGACTGGTTGTCGTCAACCAAACGGTCGGTCACGCGTTCGCATCAACAAATCTCCCAACGACACACACAAGGGCCCATGTAACGTGGGGAAAAAATGAGGGACGTGAACCCGCCGAGTCTCGCCCCGTTGCACCAGTCTCGGCGACGCTCAGCCTGTGTGGGTGCCTGAACTGGATCTCCATCGCATCGCGCCCTAAGTGCGCAGGGACGGGTCTCACAATGACATGTCTTTCGTTCTCGTGCAAGGGAGCGCTCACCGGTTGGGTCGGTGTGGGGTCGATCTCCAAGCGTTCTTTATGTACGTAAGGGTGCCTCCTGACCTTGATACATTACATTCATGCGGCAGAGGCGTGCTGACGTCTGTACACGCGCAAGCACCGAGTGGAGAGACGGCGATGAGAACATGCTTTGTTGTCAGACCGGTTAAGCTCGGGACGAACGCGTTGTGGCCGATGCGCATCTAGCAGCCCATCGGACGATGGGAACCGGGTCGCGAGGGGCAGGCCAGGAAGGGTTTATCTTCCAATGGGCTGGATGACATCGAGCTGCTTGCGGCAGCGCCATGAGTCTCACAGAAACTTGGCTCGTTTCACTTTATTCCCCTCCCTGGCCCCGTCCCCTTTCCCCTTTCAGCTTCTTTTCCTTGCGCGGATCCGAGCGTTCAACAGATCATCGCGCGTTCAGCCGCCTAATACCTCCATGGAGAAATTTGACGGGCGTGGTGGGGTGTACATATATGGGTATTTTGAATAATGCGATGCATCACGAGTCGCCCTGTGATATTATATTTCAGCGGATGTTCGTACCTTGGGGGCGGTTCAGTTTCAGTGCAAGTGTTTCTCTCTTGTTCATTTTCTTGCCTCGCCGGTCGTGTTTCGACCTGTTTCCGGCGGAGTGCACCCAGACGGCGACGAGTGGAGAAACAAAAGCGGGTTGTCTTGACAGACTTGTTTACGCGAGACACAGGGTCTA
>JBBPMH010000186.1:36175-46614 GCA_038090235.1 Pulveroboletus ravenelii | reverse complement strand
TGACCCACTTGATGGCCATCAGTGTGAAATGTATGCTATGGTACTTTTGGCATACCTCTTTCATGGTCTTGAGGGTACTGAAGTGGCTCCCCCGTTTGTCGCTCTTGGCAAATGCAAAGTCAAAGCCATTAGCCACTGCTTCAGTCATGCCATGTGCATTCGCTGATGGAAGTGACTGTGAGGATGCACCTCCCCAGACCTGCTGGAATGGTAAGAATGTTCCTTTGGGGGTGCTTGCCACAAGTAGCATGTAGGCTCTTTTCTCATCTTTGGCTATGATATCAACTTGACGAGATCCACGCTCTGCGAATGTGGTCCCACTGCTGGGGAGGATGTAGGTACCGATTTGATCGAATCCAATGAGAAGCTGCAATCAGAGTATAACATGAAATAGCACAAATCATGATCTCTTGACATACCTTGGGTGGAACATCATACCACTTCATAATGTAGACCAGACGGAAAAAGCACTCTTCGCATTTCTCCTCGGCATTAGCAGGCAGCTTGGCGGCAGTGCGTGTGCCTTTTCATGATGACCAGTTGAGAACGCTTGTGAAAAACATTCGTACATATTTCTAGATAGACATTAGCTTCAAGTCCAAGAAATGGTTTTGATCCATACCTCTGAACATTTGAATGTTTTGAGCAAGTCGGGAACATGGTCTTGAATTACTGCAAGCATAATTGATCTAGCCACAACAACATTGATGGGAAGCCCAGACTTGCGCATGTTGGTGAGCCGCTCAACAATGTCGTCTTGAACCTGAGGGTACTGGGAGAGAACACCAGAATGGCATAAGCCAGTGAGAGAGTGGCCATTCTCAATGTTGCACAGCGTGGATTGCGACCATTGGCGTTTCGACTTGTCTATCCACTTTGAGACTGTACCTTTGTTCAGGTGCATGAACAGCTTTGGCTGCTCTCATTGAAGGGTGCACACCATTGCTGATGGTGACCAGTTGTGTTTCTTGGCTGCAGTGTCAATATGAACCCAAAGTAGCAGATGATACCAGTTTGTTCGCTTGTGAGCTCCTTGTTGGACACCGCCTCGTTTTCCACTCCGTTCTTCTTTCCAATCCACATGTTCTGAACATGAAATCATCACTACATTCAGTCCACCCTCTGGTAGGTCCTTCAGCATCTATCACATTTTGTCTATTAACAGTCCTTTCGTTTGTCAGAAATTGACTCACTGTATTGATTGACTTGTGATTGTTAGGTTTTCTGGCACACTGCTGCTCACGCCATTGCTGCTGTCGGTCAGCAGCCAGTTGGCGTTTATGGAGCTTGTGCTGCACTCTTGCTTCTTTGTCTCTGTACTCCACCTCCTCATCTGTGCTGTCACATTTGGCCAACCGTTTCCATTGCTCTGCTTTCTCTTCTTCAGTCTTGAGATGCTTCCACTTCAAGTCATGAAAGATGAGTTGCCTGCTGGGTACAGGATTACTCCAAGCCTTTGGAGCTGGTCATACTGCCTTGGATAACTCTATGCTGACCCTTCTCTGAATAGATCCGTTCACTGTGCTATCCCTTCCGCTGTCCGGCTCTGTATTGGACTCTGGCACCTGGCCTTCACTTGCCGACTCTATTTCGGATGGTGGGCATGACCTTCCTGAGGTGCGTGCACGTTTACTAGGGTCAGCGGCCATACCCATCATAGGCTCCTCAGCATGCTTTTGCCTACAAGTTAATGAGGTAAGCATTTCACAACAACAGGTCGGGACTCGACTCACTTAGGCAAAGCCTTGGCACCCTGTAGCTCAGCTGCCCTCATCAGGCGCTCAAGCCATACCTCCTGGAGAAAGGCGTGGTCCTTCTCAGACAACTCCTTCACAGCAGCCTTCATCATCTTGATCAGTATGCTATACCGGTTCCCTCGTTCTCAGAAGATGATTGTTCCACCAGCAGGGATCTTGTGTGTTTCAAAGCAGACCTCCAGGCTCCAGTTGAACACATACCACATCCCTTCCTCTGCTACATGCTCTGTGTCAAGCCCAAATTGGTATGTGGACTTGACTGGATTGAGAGGTAGCTGATATGGCAGGTTTTCAAGCAGACGTTGTAAATGATGAATTCGTGAAATTAACTCTGAGGAAGGGCCTGGGTTTGACATGGATGTTGGGTTATTGGATAGTACAACGGCAACATCAGTGCTACGAGTGGGTTTGCTTTGTTTTTTTCGTGTACTTCGACAGTGTCTCCCCAATGCAAATCCTGCTTGGGCGTACTACCTTACTAAGTACAGTTGCTTCCATAACGTGCCTACCTTCGGCGCGGTTGCCAAACTTTCTCGGACCATAACGCACGCCCCCCAGCCAGGTTGCTAAAACTGGCAACTGTAACGCGTAACGCGGGCCCCGTTGCTAAGCCTGGGGTCAGGGGTTACCCGTAACGCACCCCCCCGCCGTTGCCTCCATACAGACGGCTACAGTATACTGAGTTGGACGCTGCACGCCAAGCCCGGAGACCCTCTCCCTTACAGAGCCTGTTACATGCTTTTGAGCATTTGCATCCACAGATTTCCATGTCCAACCACTAGGACGCCAATTCGTACTAGCCACACTCGTGGTGTTGTCAACCATTTCAGATCATACCCATGACATGTCAGCCTTTCCTACTTGACGTCGAGTCCGCAGAGTTCGTCGAGTTTCCAGAGTTCATCTAGGCCAACGCAACCTTGGCTGCGGAGTCTTCAAGCAATGTTGAGCCCCACTCGACCTCTTCTCGTGTCAGCACCACATCCGGATTCGAGGATGGACGTCAGCATCGTGCATGGCCTCGCCAGGTCAGCCCAGTGTCAGCCACCCTTACGACAATACATTCGATCCTCCATCTCCTTCTGTTTTACAACGACCAACAAGTAGCCATTTCACCCAGTTTCAGCGGACCCTGCCTCTGGTAAGCGCTTCGTTGCATCGCACTGCCTACCATCCATATGACACGCAGCTCTGGCATACCCCTACTGGTGATGTTCGTTGTAACAGCCCTCCACACAAAGCGACGTCCGCGCATTAGCATTGACAAGCCTACTGCGATGATCGGGAAGCACCGTGTCGAGAGACTCCCGGCGGCACCATATTCACACCGGTACTTCCACCCCGTGAAGCTTTCGTCTTTGTCTTCGAGCCAGGCCGCGTGCCGTGTGTCAGACCCAAGTATGGTTCCGAACGACAATAACAGGGATGGTTCGGACCGAAACAAGGAGGGCAAACATCTGCCGATCAAAGCGCTACCCGGGCGACGGACTCCCATCCGGATCCGCAAATTCATACCGAAACCGTTGGTTCTAGTTGAGAGGATGAAGGCGCGTCAATCCCTGCTCAACTCACCGCCATCTGTCATTTCAGACTCTTATGTCGCTCCTGAATCGTTCAACCGTTCTACGGCTGTCGTGACGGCCCCTTTCTCCACCCATGTGACGCCAACAACTCATCAGACCTCGACGCGCAATGTTCCTTCATCCGGCTTGCACTCATCTAGCAGTGTCTCTTTTCGCAAGTCTCCACGGAAAGATGTCGCGTTTGGGACTAGCTTTGGGACGACGTCTCGCTCACTGAGACCCTTCTCAGTCGTCACTCTGACCGATAGTTCGTCGACTACGGACACTTTTGTGGCCGATTCCCCATGTTACATCAAACAGGCTATCTCCAAGTTTCCGGTCCTTGCCGTTGCCAATGACCAGCTGGACATCAAATCTGCTCCCGACAAGAAGGCTGTAACCACCACTGGTGCCCTGTTACTCGTCGATCCAGCGACTGTGGGCTTCGTGCACCAGACGACGAATACTTTTGAACCTGTGATGACGAGTACCCCGTTTGCGCCAAGTCAAGTCAGTACTTATCATGTCCCGTCACCAACGGCATTCATTACATCGACTATTTACCCAACTCGTCGATCGGAGCAGGCGCCTGGATTCCTTGACGGCGTTGAGATCATGTCTCCCACCTCTCGGGATGTGTATCCCTTCAACGCTCCGAAGAGTGCCTATGTCGTCAAGTTTCCTACCTCCGTATCCACCGTCTCGCTCTTGAACCGAACAAATCTTACCTCTTCGCCAAGCACTCCCATGTCTTGCTCGAACCCTACCAATCCTGGTGCCCCTCCCGCGACGTTTGCAGATTTATCTAGGTCAGCCCTCCATTTTAAGCAGTTATCAAGTTGCGTCGCATCCCCATCCCCAAGATTGGTGCTTGACGGCATCTTTGCTCTCCCACGCGCACCATTACCACCATTGTCGTTGCCTTCACCCCAGGGAACACTCAACGCCATCCCTCGGCCTCGAAAACAAACATCGCGCCGTGGCCCTTCTGAAATATCCAATACACATGGGATCGCTTCCTCATTCTCCGTTTCACCATCCCGCGGACAATCCGGCCTTGAATCTCCCCGGTCAAAGCTCGCCCACGTCCTCACCGCCCACGTCCGACCGGAGACGATAGCTCAGACGTGTGAGCGAGTGTACGTTCCGCCGCTTGCCAAGGGCATTCCAGCGTCAAACGATCCAAGGACGCAGCGCGAGATCGAGGGGTTGGTGCCGCAGCGGGCGGCTGGACTCGGCGGCTGTGACGCCGGTGACAGTAGTGGGAGGGGAGCGCTCGGACGAATGTCACTCGCGGGCGTCGGGATGGTGGCGAAGCTACGTGCGCGGTGGGAGGCGGGAGTGGTGGAGCACCGCGGTTGTTGAAGGTTACGCACGGTGTCCGATGCACGCGGACGGTCTCAATGTGGACAAAGAGAAATCGTCTTCCCTCTTCGAACTTGTTTTTCTGTTCATCACTGTTGGCGTTTGGCTCATGGGCCATTGTATGTCTTGCCATACGAAACAAGGTGATATGTATCTGGCCATACCGAATCGGATATATCAAGCTTCGAGCCTAGTATATAGTAAGACTCTACCATGGTGAAAGCATAACGCAAGTGTGTAATCCAAGCCAACTGCGCACTCCTTGAATATCTTGTAGCTTGAAAATGTCCAGTCCCCAACGTCAAGATATCTTCCTCCTCTCTGATTCACAAGATATCATCGATATTCCTGTGCTTACGCACCATTCCAACGTCCGAGCGAGTATCCGACCTTCACGAGGCTCTCGATGGCACGGTATCCGTGGGCGGCATCGGATGGGACAGAGTGTTGCAGCAGGTCTTCATCGAACGTGACGAAATCGCGCGGGAAGATCGCAACAATGGTGCTTCCACCATATGCAAAATAGCCGAGCTCGTCTCCGCGACGCACGCTTGCGTTTTCCTAGATCCGCGGGCGGTTCCGGCCACACCCATCCAAGTGATGAGCAACCAGCGTGACCAGACATTGACAGAACAGCTCACCTCGACTGTCCAGACAATGCTTCCGACAAGCAAAGCACCAATAGCGACGAAAGCAATTGGCTTGCCGGACAGAGTGTGTTTCAAGAACAGGACAGAACGTTTGTTGCGGGAGAAGACGTCAAGATTGGTCTGGTTTACTGCTTGGGGGTTCACTGCTCACGCACCGATCAGACTGCCGCCCATGCACATGGATGGACTTGCTTGCTCACCAGTGAAATACTGTCCTGGTATGTCTGTCGCCTTTCCCAAGACGGTCGCATCGACGGGCGAATGGAAGCGATGATAGTCTGAAGGCGCAAGACGGAATATGGTAAGCGATCCACCATCAAAGGAAAGACACGACGGGTGGGTAGGTTCAAGGTTCAATAATGCAGGAATCGAGAACTCGTCACCCTTGATCCAAAACTTGCGCGCGAGATCAAGGGAGGGGTAGACGAGGAGTCGACAGTCTGCTGCAGAGCAGAACCCGGTAGGATCGTCCACATTCTCGACGGGCCGTGCGTCCGGCTTGAGCTTACGGTAGAAGAATTCGTTGAAATTGGCGTAGCTGTAGATATCTGGATCGAGCAGCTCATCGAGGGCAATCTTGTAGGCTTGGATAAAGGACGGGATGTTCTTGACGCTCTCCGGGGAATCGTAAATCTGCCCCTCACGGATACTTTGTTCGCGGAGGAGCTCCTCGACATGTTTACTGCCCTCGAGCAGCTTGACCTGCTCCTTGCCGCAAAAGAGGAGGTGCATCCCGAGCCGGGCATAGATGGGCATACTCTCGAAGAACTTTTCGCCTGTTTTTCTGTCTATGACGAAGTTTCCGACATGGTATTTGTCGGCGAGATTCTGGAGCTGTGGCACAAACTTGTGGAGGAAGGGGAGGTGACCGTGAGCAGGGGCGTGAATGCCCTGTGTCGCGTCGCCACGACCTTTGGATGGTTCTGTGTTTTCGACAAGGCTAGCGAAGCCCTGGGCGACATCGTCGGCGTCGGCGTCGAACAGACCAGACTGCGCTGTGATGTGCTCAATAGGCTTGGTGATCTCGTGGAGATGGAGCATGGTGGGGCCCGGTTATGCTGTCACGATCTGTCTCTTATCTTTATGTACTCCGGCTCCCCACCTCCGGGCATCACCTGCCAAATCACTAGTACTGTATCGGCTCGATTACAAAACCGTGATAAGACAGGTAATCTATCCTTTGGTGTCAATCCGATGCAATGGCAAGAGACCATATGGCTCGATTAGAACATACCTGGCGACAATCTACCCGGCAGCGGCTAGGAGCAACAGCCTCGGACCACTGGTTTCGTTCACTGAGAAAGGTTCTCTAGAGACGTACTATGCAAACCTCTGCAGTTTAACTGGTTTCGTTCCCGTCGTGTTCCAGGATCATTGAAGCACTTGAGTTATGTACTAGTGAAGCCTCGGTGTGCTTGTGGACGACAAACAGATGGCCATTCTTGCGGGGATGTTTCGTATATATCCTGACGATGCTTTTTGAGCGTCAAGCCCGAAGCTTGAGACTGAATATAGTCGCTCGCATCGTGCGGCGTGTCGTGGAGCCTGGCACAAGTACAGCGGACAAGTGCTGGGTACCAGTCAGACAGTAAACACCTCGCCTTCTGTCTGTCACGAGTACACGAGTCGTCTCAAGTCCTGTGTCTGCGAGGCTTTCCCTCCCAAACCAACCTTGATCAAAGTGCAAGGCGTCCTGATCAATGATCTCAGGGGCAAGGTCATCGTCACTGGCGCCAGTACCGGTATGGGGAAGGTGACGGGCAGGGTACCTGCCATATATCGTCTCATGCTCTGTTGTCCTAGCACTACCGTATCAACGGGTTATCCTCACCCGCGGCACGAAACCCGACATCGCCACGCAGAATCAAGCTTCAAGTGCAGGCGGAAGACACGGAACGAACGTCCTGGGTGCGACTTCTCCTCATCTCATCCTACACCATCCAAGGCATTCTACTGACCATGCACAGGACACCACTACTTTACCAAATTTCTCCTTCCGGCGATGATTGCTACTGTCAAGACAACCTTAGACGGCAAGGCCTGCATCGTCACCGCCTCTTCGTCCGGTCGCCACCTTGGTCGCTTCGCCCTTGATACGTTCAAAGACACGCCGGAGCAACGAAAGTGTGACACCAACGTGCTCCCATGGCTCGTGCAGACTATCATCGTAAGTCGAAGGTCCCCGCGCGCGCCTTGGATGGTGCATCGTAAACTGACGAAGCATGCAATATTTCCGGCAGAGCACATGGTGCCGTACGATACATCGTTGGCGTGTTGACACAGCTGTATGCTGAGGCAATACCAGAGGCAGCGTCACTTAACGGTAAAGTAAGTTTACTGTGCATATCGCGCGCTTGCATGGACTATTGAATGTCCTTCGAGTGCCTCATTCCTTGGGCATGCGTCGGCACACCTCCCGAGGAGACACAGGACCCCGAGCCCGGGAATAAGCTTTGATATTGGCTCGAAGAGCAAGTCACGCATATGTATGCGTGCACATGTGTGTTCCGAGGGAGAGAACGCGTTTTATTATAGTGTAGTACAGAGCGGTATGGCTGCTTCGAATACAACGTGATAGAACGCAAGCTGGAAAACACGACTAGTTTCATCTTCCTCTTTCTCTGTTGGCTTCTCTGTCGTCTGCGTGTCCAGCGTGTGGATGTGACGAGCCCCCTGCTTGGTGCTGCAACGAACGAATAGCCAGGAAATATGAACGTGAGGACACCAAAAAGTAAACACAAAATCAGAAACAAGGAAAGATGGAGAGACAAGGAAGAGAAGAAATTAAATCACGGCACAACCCACCTGCCTTAACTTCGCTAAGTGTATCTTGAGCGTCTCTGCGTAATTCTCAAACCCTAGCGTAGCCATGGCATACAGGATATCTTCCCCCCCAATCGTCTTACGTTTCTCCATGTGGCATTTTTCGGCCGCTTCCGAGGTGATGAAGCTGATGAATTCGGAGACGCATTCCTGGACGCATTCCTTGGCGTCCTTAGCGATTTTGGCGGTCGAGGGGACGGATTGTTTCATGATACGGGAGACGTTGGCAATCTGAGGTCTCTTGGTGAGAAAATATGTCTCAAACCCGGAATGACAGAATGTGAAAGGACGAAAGATGCGTGCGCCGAACCAGGACGTGGAAAAGATGGGAGGCTTACGGGGAGGAAACGGTCCTGTTCTCTGTACTCCCCCACCTCCTGTTCGGTAATCGGTGCGGGCGGGGGTGCCTCGGGTGGAGTCGCTTCATGGGCAGTGCTTGCACCTTCTTCTGGTTGAGGTGCGAGCGCAGGTTGGATATCCGCCATGTTGTTGGAGAGTTTTACGTGTGTGGTGGTGGTTAGTCGATATCGGGGATGTTCAACCGAAAAGTCCCAGACGTCGCGGTCGATAGTCGCTCATACCACGAAACATCTCAGCTCAATAAGAAAACGAAGTACACATAAAGTAACTACTGATTATGCGTAACCATGACGGTGTCTTTTCACGGCGCAACCGGCGGAGTGCAACGACGCTTGATTGGCCAGGAAATGTGTATTCTATGTGTTCAACACTCAATCTTCCTCATCCGACCACGGCGCCAATGGAATGAAGCGTCGAGTTTCGGAACGTCCAAACTGCAAAAAAAGTGTTGCATCGTACGAAAATGCCAAAATGAATGTTGAACACTCTTTCGACTTACCCTGGATATTTGCGCTCGGCGATCGCGTAGGCTCATCGATTTAGGTGGCGATGTATCGTGATTCGAGGACAACGGATCGGATGAAGGTGGAGGGACCTGGACAAGTTCTACTAGAGGGGCATCCAGTATGTCGCCTTCTTGTCGTATATGCTGTTGCCTGGAGGGCTGGGGCATGATTGCGCTTGTTTCGTCTAGATCGTGGTGTGTCGCATGCGGCACAGGTGAAGGTAGAGAAGATAGCGGAGAGGAACGAATAGAAAAGACACCAGTCAAGTTTGGTTCCAGAATTTCCTCGATCTTGATCGCCTTCGACAGGGCGTCCTGATGCGATGCACTGGGCAACCCTATGGCAGACTTGTCGACGGCCAAAGGCACGCTGTGCGATGCTATAGATTGTTGTTCGATGATCGGCGGACCTCGTAGGTTGGAGCGAGCGTGCTGAAGAGATTGAACAGGCGGCATTGATGTTGGCGTTAGCGTGGTTGATGGACCATCAGCAGCCGGAAGAGTCTCAAGAGGTCGCATATATCCACGCGATGTCAGATTCACAGGATTCGCTACGTGGTGTTGAATCATTGGGGTATTGCTACCTGGAGGCAAGAGCAAGTCAGCAAGCGGCTGTCTAGGAGTTCGGGGTGTCTGCAGAAGAGGTAATCGAGCGTCGCCCGCACAATTTGTTGTTCCTTCCACGCGGGCCCGTTTGGGGCTGTGTTGAGCTCCCCTGTGATCGTGACTATCCAAGGGTGAAGAAACATGAACACCGATTTCCTGACCAAGCACCGACGCGTTCGATCGCCTGCGCCGCGAATTGGATACTGGCTTGTTCGAGGTCCCTACTCGGCTCGGCTCGGACCCCGCGCGCCCATGTCCATGTGCGAACTGGGCGACCAGCGTCGACCGGACGTTTTCGACGCTATTTGTCATCGCAGACATCGCGTCTGTCACCGTGCTGGACAACGCTGCCTTGACCTGATCAATCTGGGAGGGAACACTATGGAGGATGGGAACGAGGGACAAAACGGCTCCAATCAGCGTGTTCTGCTGATCCTGGATGGACTGCATCGCATGTACGTGTGTCTGGAGGAGCTATGCAGACCCGTCAGCACATCACCACGTGGTGCTCGTATACGAACTGCTTGAAGCGTATCTATGCGTTTTTCCAATGCCTGAAGGGACCTTTCTGTTGAGACTTGTGCGACGTGAACGAGATCGAGGGCGGGTTTTTGGGCGGGTGTCCCGACGTGCGCCTTCAACTCCGACTGGCATCTATTTGCTTCATCGAGGTGTGAGCAGCCTCAATCCAATGCACGCGTCAGCGCACCTATTTCGAGGATCTCGGTGAGTACCTTGTCGCGTTCGACATCAAGCAGCTTGTTCGCGTTTACGACCTGAGTTCTGCAGTCGTCGACGCGCTGCAAGAGGC
>JBBPMH010000186.1:0-36165 GCA_038090235.1 Pulveroboletus ravenelii | reverse complement strand
TTTTTCAAGGTTGACTTGAGTATCATGGATGAGCATGCGCATGGACGTCCCGGTTTTGTCCTGGGGTGCGATAGGAGGTATTTCTGAAAGTGACTCAGTCGTCGTCACATCTTTGCGCAAGAGATGCGCCCAGAGCAGGTTGCTAGTCATGACAAAAGTAAAGCTTGTGAAGACGGGAGGAGGACAAGTTTTGATGCGGGAGGGGAGTGCGACTAGTAATCCACTTCTTCACATGGCAAGCAGAGCAGCATGGCGCAGAGGAAGCGCGCGGGGCTCATAACCCCGAGGTCACTCGATCGAAACGAGTTGCTGCTAATCAACTTTTGCTCAAATTTATCAAGCAGTGCACCCGCTGCGACTACACTTCCCGACGCTCCCATTTTCTACCAGACAAAGAGTGTTACAAAATCATGGTATAGCCTGCATGTGTCCTCTGGCTCCCGAGTCCAACCTCAACTGGGTGGATGAGCTCATCTAGCCTTTCGTTTCTTAAGTCAGACCAGACCCTTGGGGTGCGCCCTTGGGAGAGGACTAACCAGTAGCCTGGCGCCGGATGTATCAAGGCGACCGTCAGGACGATAAAGAGGGTCTTTTAAGGCCGAGAATGAGTGCAGCAATTCGAGACGCTACCATTCTATAGCACTGCTAGATACTTTGGTCGGTTCATCAGCCCTGCGTCTCGAGCTATCCGCCATTGGACAACCCTCGTAGTGCACCGAGAACCGAGGGCCGGCCTTGCGCATTGTGGACGTATCGACTGTATCTGTTACTCTCGTTATGTAGCCAAGAAAAAAATATGTTCATTAAAGCCCGAATAAGTAAGAGATACAGTGGCCAGCGTCGGGGGGCGCACTGCAAGATGCCCATCTTCCAGCTTTATGTGGTCGTGGGCGGCGTATCGGCGAGGTAGATGACTCGTCTGCTCCAACCGTGCCACCAGAGTTGGCCTGAATAGAACCTACTGACTTGCAGGATCTGGAACTGGTGTCACTGGCCGCAGTAATGTGAGCCATAGAATCTGCGCAACTAATGCCATGAGCGAGTGGGTTCAGTACGGCCACCCCTCCGTCTTGTTATTCGTTTACAAGATCCGCCAGAATACTCAGTCTACCATAGGAAGCGAGAGAGCTACAACAAGCTAAGGAGGCTGGGCTGGGGGTAGATTTTCGGCTGCTTGCAAAGCCCAAAGACTGATCTCGTCGTGAGGGAGCTCGCTCCATCTCGAATATACCTATAAAGCATGGTATACAGTGCGTTAATGCCATCTCATCGATACGCACATTACCAAAGATCTCCAATAGTTCTGTGGTCCTGACGTCTGCTGTCCGTTGTCGTTGGACGTTATTCTCCATCTGTTCGAACAATGCTTGGTTCTCCTCCTCGAGCTGTCAATCGTGTGAGTTGACGGCTAGCAACGACAGGCATTAGATAGACTTGCATTTTCCAATGTCGCCTTCAGCTTTGCCACATCCGATTCCAGTATGGGGATGGTCCTGGCGCGAACTGCAGCGTGCGGCTCCAAATCCTCTTTCCAGATATCCTTTGCTCCCATTTCACCGCGTTGCTTCCTGGCGCGCGCGTCGGTGACGACACCATGGAGAATGTTGATACTCTCTCGCACGTCAAAGTCTTTAAATATCGTTTCGCAACTTGCCTAAACGCCCTCACCATTAGTCTATACAGGAGAGATTCACAATACATACGTGTATCTGGTCCTCCATATGTCTCGACAGCGTATTAAAGATACCTTCTGCGCCATGAGGTTCTTCTTTGCACCATAGCGAAAAGCACTCCTGAAAGTCTTCGTATCTGTTGTGCTCTAGCACGCCGATAATGGGGGGGGGTCGACAACGGGAAACTTACGTCCATTTGTGTGCGGCTCTGTTGATAGCGAGCTGCAATGCTGAATGAAAATGGGTCCAGCGTTTACTGTCTGGAGATCCTTTGACCATGGGGGTCGTTGACTAACAGGTACCATAGGGACGGTCGCGGGTACTTGAGTCATGTGACCCGTATTGGCTCTCACCGCTATCCGGCTCGCTCACAATTACCGTCAATGCCATGGAACGCGGTGACGAGAATGCAATCACACCCAACGACGTACGGACGCAACAGCAGCAACAACAACGGAGTTCCATACCCTCCTTTCTATTCATAGTATTTATGCTCTTCATGCTCACGAGTCACAGTGGCGACGAGTACCTCGCGCAGAGTCAATACCAGGATGTATTACAGGCCATGAATGATCAGCTATCGAATTTTACCGCCTGGATGAATGGCGAGAGCTCTAATTTCACCTTGGTAAGTCTTCAGTGTGCTTTGTGTTATGATGCTGATGCGCAAGTAGCCGGAGAGCCAGCCAGCCCTCCCTCTGCTCGCACAATCCTTTGTACCATATGGCCCAAGACTGGATGCATTCATTGGCTCTTACTTTTTGAACACGACCGGATTCATACGGGGTTCCCTCGACTTTTACAATATAACACCTGCTAGTCTAGAGTCGACCAACGTTCAGTGGAAGCCGCATGCACAGTCCTTTATGTCGGATACCAATATGACGGGGCTGGGTGATAGATTGGGATCCTGGAATTGGTCTGTGGTGACGAACCTGACATGGAGCATCGCCGACCATGCCCCCGTTGCGGTGGATGGCGTTTCAGAGCAGATTGCCATGATTCACGTGAGATGCCCTCACGAATTTTTCCGCTCTACCCTTCTTGAGACAGTCATTTTTAGGGAAGGTTCGATTTCACGGGTCCGACCCGTGCGGATGAGATGCGGTTGGAGTTCGATGGGGTCCACTTCCTCTCAAGCGGCTCCATTTATGGATTTGCTGAACCAAATGGGTGAGGCAGTTTTGTGGCTGATATGTAATTTATTTGCTCACCCCTTATCAGACATGACATTGACATTCGTTACCTCCCCGCTCTCGTTCCGGAAAATGTTCGAAATGAAACGGTTCGCGTCATCAAGCCAGAAATACTTTCCCGGATCAACAAAGTAAAGGAGATGATAGACGCTGGTGTCGTCGACCGAGAATCGTCCCAAGGTTTGTAAAGATCATTTGTTGCGTGGTTAGCAAAATCCCCATGACCATCTCAGGTGGCGGTCCTGAAACGGGCTGTGGTTTTGTGGTTTACGCCCAGATCGAACCTTCTCCCATTTCTGCGGACCTCATGCAAGACCTCGAAGACGAGCTTCAGAAGCCAACTGGGAAGTGGACGACGAAAAGGCCACCGCTACGTTTGAATGGTATGCTTGTCAGCAGAGAATGCGGGCTACTTTATCACCTACATGATGCGGACGGTTTGAGGTACGAAAGGCAATGAACTTGTGTTTATAGTTCTCATGACCGTGCATAGATCCCAGTCATTCTTCCGCAAAGTTACAAATTGTGAGTCTGTTCCTTTCCGCTTTAGTCACGTACTGATCGTGCATGTTAGATGCTAGTGCTTCTGCCATCGTTTATCTTGTATTACTGGCATTATTATCCCGTCAAATCGACAGAGCACATAGCCCTGCAGCACTCACGCGCTTATCGGTATGGACGTTCTTGTCTCAAGCAATTGTTGATGCTGTGGCATTTGCCGGGCACATCACTTTTGCAATCTTGGCGAATGGCCGACCATCCATATCTCTGGTCGCCCCGGCGTTCCTTGCTTGCATTTTGTTTGCCCTCGAGGCTGTGAGTAAAGCGAAATGGGCCTGTTTTACTTTTGTTGTTGAAGCTCACCATTCGTATGGTATATAGCAACATGCAATCCTCATTAACCAAGTCCAGGCTCCAGAGGATGCAGAAGCCCAACAAGCTCGACGTATTCGTTCTCCTGTACAGAGTTCCCCCGTGCTAGCTACTGAAGCAATTCAACCCCAACTGCCCTCGCCAGCTACAGCGCCTCCTCGTCCTACCGGACCCTCCTTCCTTCAGCTGGGCATTCGTCATGTTCGGTCGGACCCACAAGCTCGTATTTGTATGCATTCATTTGTCGTTCTCGACTCGCTCTGATGGTCAACCTATTAATGTTCGAGCCAGGGATTGGAATGTTCCTGTTTCTCACATTCATCATTCGTGTGATCGTTACTCCGTCCCTTGCACTCGTCTTCGTCGCAAGCATGTATTCAATGTTTTGGCTCCCACAAATCATTCGCTCAGCCAAACGGGGACGACCCAGCGCGTTGACCGCAGAATACCTCATTGGAACATCTATTTGTAGACTCTACTTTGCGCTCTGTGAGGCAACTTTCGTTTGAGTGGACATTGAATGAAGCTGACTGCGGAAGCAGACTTTTTGACATGTCCAAAAAATGTATTGGATGTTGGACCTCGGAGTGCGTCCGCGTTGTTCATTCCGTTATTCTCTTGATGACCGGTGTGGTTTGGGTAGGATGGGCGTATTATCTGTGTGCTTTCGTGCTTTTCCAAGTGGTCATTGTGCTCCTTCAACAACGACAAGGACCTGCGTTCTTTCTCCCACAACGCGTAGGTCGATCTGTGACTTTGGGCTTCAGGCGCGAACGCTGACTCTCACTCACCAACCAGTTCGCCGCCACAGAAACTTACAACTATCATCCACCATTACCGCTCTCAGTTTCGGATTCCGAGGCACCAGAGCAGTCGCTCGGTGACTGTTCCATCTGTATGGAGCCGATTCATGCAGAGGATCCTAAGCCACTACAGCACGTCGCTGTCGGTCTACTGCAAAAAGTTGGAGGAAGGAAGAATTATAGTCTGGCGCCGTGCCACCATTTGTTTGTGCGTGACTGTCTATTCGATAGGAACTTTTCATGTGACTCGACCACCTCTTCCTAGCATACAGACTGTCTTGACAAATGGCTTGCTATCAAGGTAAGTAGATCTCCAGTTCATCGTGATGGAAGGCCGACCGTTGAGTTATGTTTATAGAATATCTGTCCTCAATGTCGTCGACCGCTACCACCCCTCTAGTATCATTCCATCTGTTCTCACAACTAACCGCCAGAAGTTGTTGTTTTCTCAATAGATTAGTATATAATGTATACCAACACACCTATTGTTGCATCGCATCGTACCTCATCACCCTAGCCAAATTTCGATTGGATTCCCCCCTGCACCGTTGATCTGTGCGATCTGCTGAAAATGGAGGTCGATATCTTCGGCGTGATTCCAGAGTGATCGTTCGTCGGGGTGTCGTTCCTTGTAGCCCATAAGGACCCTAGGGGGACGCCCATTCCGTTTGTGTTTGCACGACTGGATGAGTCGTGAGAGTGTTCCGACGAGTGCGGAAAAAGATGCTGTATTGTAAGTGACATCTGCCATACTAGGTTGGGCGTATCATCAGAGTGCCGATGAGCGCACGAGAAGCCACGTACACGATAACGTCTAGTCCAGCCTCCAACTGAGCCTGAACTGGCAGTGGGAGCTCCTTGTGTTCCCAGTCCAAAACGACTGTTTTTGGGGTGCACTTCACCATCAGGGGATGATTGGAGTTGATGTTGTCTTGTAGGATGGGTATCGCAGGGGCTTTCGGCGTGAATGAACGAGATTGTAGGTTGAGTAGATGATGAATACGCACGTAGATCCGTGGTCACGATGGAGCCAGGCTGATCCAAAAGGTCCAACGTCGAACGCAGGACGGCGAGTGTGATGGTGACTATGCCCGTGCCTGCACCTACCAGGGGCTAACTATTAGCCGGTCGTGAGGAAGAGTGTCTTCGGGCCTGTGACGTGGCATAGCTTACCTAGCTCCAAAATGTGTCGCGGGTCCGTGCTGAAGAGTGACTCGCGTAGATCAGACACCCTTCCACCCTTCTCGACGTCTCTTCCAGAGAAGAGTTTCACGAGCCAGGAACTGAGTCCAATGCCACTGTCCCATATTTTCTACAGCTTCCTCGTGAGTGGTATGTCTCCAGATCGCCGTAATGTGATGTGAAGCGATGCGATATGAGAGCGAGGTGGCGCGTAGGGCAGACATACCTTGTCGAGGTCGAAGGAAATTTGTTCCGTAATATTAAAGACGATCGGACGGTTTTGAAGGGGTACATGCAAGGAATAGAATCGTGCAATCCTTTCTTGTGTCGTACCCTTTGCTTTCTTATTTCCCGAACCGTGTCGATGGGAAAAGATCACTGGCATTGACATAACTGGAAATGGCGCGTTTCCGGTCGCGCCCGTCTCACCGAGCGTGACTACCTGATCATCCTCCGCGGTCCCGCAAGTCAGGATAAGCCGCCACGATAGCCCGTCTGAGTCTTTCCATCTATTTTGGCCATCGAGGTGCGGTGGTCTCGGCACGGGGATCTCTTTGTACGCAGTGCTCGCTCGCCAAGAGGTGAGCTTCACGGGTTTGGTGATTATGGGTGTGGTGTGGTGTGGTGTGTGGAGAGACCAGACGTAGTAGATGTCGATGGGGTTATTGAGGTATTCCGTTCGGAGATCGTTGCATATCTGGGGCACAATGAGGATGGGTTCGGCGGAGATTTTACTGGCCTGTAGGGGTGGAGGGCGAAGAAACGAAATGTAGTAAAACATTTAGAAGCGCTGTGGTGCTGCTACGGCCGCCTATCTCGCTCGATACGCAAGGCTGCGATGCGGGTTAGTAGTAAAACCTCTATGCCTAGTTTGGTAATTGCACAAGGGGCCTGCGCTTAGCAAATAATGAGTACTGCGAGCACTGGACACTGCCACACCCATGCTCTGGCCTACACCTTGCCGACATTCGATTCGGTCCTTTAGTCCGTGGCTTGGGCGAACCCACACTCGTACTTTCGTCCAGACATCACAGAAATGGTTTCCTAGGGTTTCCCGACATGTATCAGGAAAGTTGATGGACGCTACTCCAGCATCCCGTCACGCCGGAATGGATAAGGTTCAAACATTCTGTGAACGTGTCGGCCGGCCTCCGATACGGAGACAGGTTGTGGTGTGTATTCGAGCTTCGTACTCCTTCCTTCTCATTCGCTTTCGGACTATAGTTCTTTTTGCTTGGATCCTGGGCCGCCTTCGAACTAGCTGCAGAGCAAACACAACTTGAAAACAATCGTTGGTCTAAAGAGGTTAGGAAGTTTATGAGCATTTGGACTTTCCGAGAACCCACTCTCGAGGAGGTCAGAAAAGCAAAAGCCCGGGCTGAAGTCTCTGTACGTGATTCTTTTGCTAACATGACAAGTAACCACACGGATCTCACTACTCCCTTGGACAGAAATTTTTCAAGTATCTTGAATCAGCCAGGGAGAATATTTCTCGGTGGCCTGTCGCTTTGCAAAATATATCTGTGACTGTATCTGCATTCGTGGGCTCGCTGTATTACGATGCCAGTGAAGGCAGGCGACTTTGCTGGTCGATCTGCGCACTTAATGCTGCCATCTTTCTCATGTGGAAAATACCTCGCTTCAGTGCATTCATGAACCGAGCCTTCATGCATGACCCGCTTTCTGGAAGGTCCTATACGCTTCTCACGAGTATATTCAGGTCAGTGCTTAACGAGGTTTGTTATCATCTTGGGTTTAAGTTTTATGTCAGCCACAAGAGTTTCCTCCACCTTGTCGCCAATTCGATGGCGTTGACAAGTTTTGGTAAGTGCTTTCTTACCGCTTATATTTGAAAGCGACCGACTCGTTGCTTAGGTGCTGCTGCGACGCACTATTTGTGCGTTGCTCCGTCACGTGAGCCCGACATAAGCTCTCAGTGGCATTTTCTCGCGTTTTTCATATCCGGTGCGGTTTCTCCTGTGGAAAGTTTTATGTTTCCGCACTTACCCTAATCATGTTCATCAGCTGGATTGTTCTCTGGGCTAGTTAGTCATTTCGTCTCTGCCAAAGTGCTTTATCCCCGGTTTTTGTCATATCTTTCCAAGCAAGCGGCAGTGCGATTGTCACCAGCAGCGTCTGCCCTGGTCGGCAACGTAGCACAAGAAACGCCGAAGCAAATTTTGCCTTCGTTGGGAGCGTCCGGTGCGATCTATGCTGCAGTCACACTCACTGCACTGGCTTTCCCGGATGCCAAAGTTCAGCCGATCTTCGTGCCTATCAGCATCTCAATCACCACGGGCGTGGGTGCGCTGGTATTGGCGGATATGGTCGGCGTCCTTCGCGGCTGGAAGTAAGCTTATCGATTGCGTGCTTTGACAATGGATGATTGCTCACACTCACACACTAGACTCTTTGACCATTATGCGCACCTTGGGGGGGCAGCTTTCGGCGCACTGTATTACGCGCACGGAGATGGATTCTGGACATTTATGAAGGAACTGTATCGTAAACTTGTTGGCCCTTACCATACCGAAGTGCGAATGGAGTGAGAGTACGGACTTCGTACAGAATACTCTATTCCGCGTCTCGCCACTCCTCTCATGGGTTAAAAAATGTCAAATCGATTCATCGTTGTTTACAGTGACATCAAAGCACAAACAAATGTCAAACATCACGAGACGCATGGAAGAGATGAGTGGAAAACTACCAGTACATGACGGTGTGAGCGGTCTTCTCGGTGCAATACCAAACAAAAATCCTCGACGATAAGGTGCTCACTCAATAGCGATGCGCTTGGGCTGCTGCTGGGGCTGGGCCTTGGGGAACGTCACATTCAGCAAGCCATTCTCCATCTTCGCCTTGACATCTTCATGCTGCACCATGTTTGTTAGACAGTGGGAGTACCATAAGTGTAGAATGCCCACCTTAGTCCCTTGAGGGAGCATCAAAGTGCGAGAGAATCTACCCCAGGACCGCTCGCGGACGGTGTATCCGCCCTCATCACGTTGCTGGCTAGAACTGCCCTCGCCCGAGATGGTGAGACGGTCCTGGTTGACGTCGATAGAAACGTCGTCCGGTCTGACACCGGGCAAATCAAACGTCGCCGTGACGGTGTTGTTCTCAGCATTCTCATGCACATCCATCCTGCAATTAGCGACGTCGGGGAAGGATGCACAAAGAAACATGGGCTATAATGATATACCTGGGTTTGTAGATGTCGCGTGTGGATTCGGTGCCGGCGCTGGGGATGGGGCGCAAAAAGCGGGAGGAGAACGCATCGTCAAAGAGACGCTCGAACTCAGAAAAGGGGTCGTAATGGAAGCGCATCAAAGACATGGCGTTGGTCGGTTGTGAAGGACAAGTATCAAGAGAAGTTGGAGGAGCGCAAGGGGGCTTATATCCCCTTCACCATCGCTGACGTCGAGGGCTCCTGAGCATGCCACCGGTGACCACAAGGGGGATTTGCCCCTGTCTTGAGCCACGCTCGTTATGGAACAGGGGGCAAGCCACCACTGAATTGAACATTATTCGTCCCAGCGCATCGCAGAAGGGACCCAGTACGCTTTACCCTGGCACTCGTCCTGGGTGTCGAGCCAGCAGAGTCCGTCACGAAGAAGCATGTTCTCTAGCGCCGCTTTCGCCCGCTCATACGTCCACCCCCGTCGATTCACCATAATTTCTTCAACGATCCTGCCACCCTCCGCCTGAGCCTCTGCAAGGATAGCTCCTTGATCTTCGTCGAGTTCTTTTACGATATTTCGCACCATCTTTCTCCCTCCGACGTCGATCACTTCGTAACCAGCGCCAAGGGGTTGAAGCGTCTTGATGCTTTGGATGACATCCTCCTCTGTTATCACCCCGCTCTCGACGCCCCGCAGTTTACTGACCATCCTGACCAACTCCCCCATGTCGATGAGACCACCGTTACGTTCCCGCGTGCTGACACATACGTCCACAATCTGGACACCGAGCTCGTACTGCCAATCTCCCATTCCGAGAAGTTCTGCCCACCAACCACCTTGTCTAGGTCCTGCGAGTGGGTCAACGCCGATTGAGGAACACATTCGTTGAAATTCATGACGAAACTTGGGATCTCTTCGTATCGAGTCACGGTGTGTTTTCGCAAAGTGGGTGAGAGCGGTGCGAAATTGGGTAAGCTGCGACTGGAGGTGGTCGACTTGCGCTTTTGATAGCTCCGATGAGAGTGTCGCGAATGAACGTTGAGATTCCTGCTGTCGTTCGAATGCTGCTAGACCGACGCCGCCCAGACGGTGCATGGCGAAGTGTAAGTAGGCTTAGCTAACCCCTGGGATAAAATAAATCACGACCTTTCGTGCCTTGCGACATCCGCTCGGCCCTGAATTCTGATCGATCATTTTGACTGAAACAACATCTGCGCAAACGTCGTTATCTTGCGGGCGTGCGTCCGAATAAGCTTTCACGTAAGTCCCGCACCCGAGGACCATTTCAGCAGCGACCTCACCGTTTCCGCTTGACACGACCACCTTCAGAATACGACGCGAAGATGGGCCACCTGATAACTTTGGCAACGTACATCGCACACCCCTTATCTGGCGCACCACTGACTGTCGCTTCAGTTGGTAGTAGTTCTAGCTTCGAGCAGACAGACGATATCTCTAATTCTCCCCAGCTCCCTCAATCAATGGGCTTTAGATTTCCAAGTAAGACACCTCTGTAATGCTATACCCTGCTCCTTCATTTTATACAATAGGGAAACTACGAACGAATTATCGAGAGTATTGCCATAGCTAAACAACGAGGGGCAACCCTAAGAGTAGGTCCAGAACTAGAGATCCCGTGAGTACTGATTCTTCTACGGCGGTCTTTTACTCAGATACAATAGAGGTTATGGGTGTTATGATCACTTTCTAGAAGGTTTGTATCTCGCTACATTCTCTGTGTAATGGAACTGGAAGATTGAGCAACAGGAGACACGGTGCTGCATTCTTGGGAGGTCCTCGCAAGGATTCTTTCGGGTGAGGACACCGTAGGAATCTTCTGTGACATTGGGATGTACGTGGACAGACTATCTGTGCAAGTGTCGTAACATACTAACGCAAAACCGTAGGCCAGTCGTGCACAAAAACGTGATCTACAATTGCAGGGTGATCGTTCACAACAAGCAGATTTTATTGATCCGTCCTAAGATGTGGCTTGCGAACGATGGTAACTACCGCGAGATGAGATACTTCACTCCATGGATGAAGCATCGTGAATGGGAGGACCACTTTTTGCCAAGAATCGTCCAGGCTGTTACGAAACAGGTAAGGAACTCACCCAGTGGCGCGAACGATGGGCGTTGATGAGCTCCAGATCAAAGTACCATTTGGCGACTGCGTAGTCAGTACGATCGACACATGCATTGGCGTGGAGCTTTGCGAGGAGTTATTCACTCCTGCTAGGTCCGTAAGATGATAATGTTGCAAACGCAAAGACTCACAAGACAATTTAAGTCCACACATTCCCATGGGACTTGACGGGGTCGAGATCTTCACCAACTCGAGTGGTAGTCATCACGAACTCCGGAAGCTGTACACTCGTATTGAGCTCATCAAGGAGGCAACTTTGAAGGTGAGGACGATACCATTCCTCGACAGGTGTGGGAGTGGAGCTGATCCATTCATTAGCTTGGTGGAGTGTACCTGTACGCTAATCAGCAAGGATGTGATGGCGACCGACTTTACTACGATGGATGTGCCATGATCGCATTGAACGGCCACATTATAGCACAGGGTTCCCAGTTCTCGCTCAATGACGTCGAGGTTGTCACGGCTACGATTGACATTGAAGATGTGCGTGCACACCGCACGTCACGCAGTAGGGGTCTCCAAGCAGCCACGTCCGAAAAGTATCATCGCATCGAGGTTCCATTCGCGCTCTCTGGTGGGAAGTTTGGAGGAATGGACGGAGAGCGATCCCTCGGCCTCGAAGTGTTGTTACATGAAGCCAAATTCCACAAGCCTGAAGAGGAAATTGCGTCCGTCTCTACTGTTCTGATCATACTGGGGTGATTGAACGCCTTCCGACAGGCTTGGACCCGCGTGCTGGCTCTGGGATTATCTCCGACGATCCCGAACTCAAGGATACTTTGTACCCCTTAGCGGTGGCGTCGACAGCTGCGCTACGGCAGTTATTGTATATTCTATGTGTCGCCTTGTCGCCGAAGCCGCCAGTCGAGCAAGCAAGTGCATCCGTTTCCTCTTGATTATAGTTGTTCATACCACCATTATCTGGCAGACAAGCAAGTCATATCTGATGCTCGGCGCATTGCAGGAGAGCCTGAGGACTCAAGCTACATCCCTTCTGATCCCAGAGAGTTCTGCAATCGTGTGTTCCACACATGTTATATGGGAACCGAGAACTCCACTGCCGAGACAAGAGAGAGAGCGAAAGGCCTCGCAGAAGCGATTGGAAGGTATCGTCCTCCCGCTATGGGGCATAACCTTACTGACGCAATCCGCCAGCTACCATGTCGATCTCAACATGGACTCCGTGGTCGCCTCTGTCTGTGACTTGTTTGCCTTCGTAACAGGTGCAAGGCCACGGTTCAGGGCGTATGGGGGAACCGCAGCGGAGAACTTGGCTTTACAGAACATTCAGGTAAACACTCCTTGTGTTGCATCTTTACGCTGTACTTACACATTTGTTACTAGGCCCGACTGCGTATGGTTCTTTCGTACCTGTTCGCTCAACTCCTGCTTTGGGTTAGAGGTAGACAGGGTGGACTACTTGTGTTGGGTAGCGCCAACGTGGATGAGAGGTAAGCCATATCTAGTACTGTACTTGTTATGCGTTATGAAAATTGACCTGATCTTAACAGCCTGCGAGGGTACTTGACCAAATACGACTGTTCATCTGGTGGGAGTCACTCGCACCATCGCACCTGTCATACGGAAAGTTTTAATGATTCTGATCAGCGGACATCAATCCTATTGGAGGTATCAGTAAAACGGACCTGAAGAAGTTCATCGCCTACGCGGAAGGCACATTCGACATGCCCATTCTCAGGGGGTACGATTTAACTCCCCCCCTTATAAATGACCCTGACCGACATAACTGACCAGCTTCTTGGAGGCGACCCCGACCGCGGAACTAGAGCCTAGTTCCGAGACGTACATGCAGTCGGACGAGGCAAGACTTCAGCACACATGTGATACACATCTAACCCCATCAATATCTTCGTAGGCTGACATGGGCATGACCTATGACGAGCTCTCCGCCTTTGGTAGGCTCCGAAAGGTGGAGAAGTGTGGACCATACAGTATGTTTACGAAATTGGTACACGAGTGGGGTTCGTTCCTGTCGCCCGTCCAGGTAGGTCGTGACCTCGAGGCATCACTAAGAAATTTTTTGCTGAGCTCGCACGTAAACGGGTCACAGATCGCGGAGAAGGTGAAGCTGTTCTTCTTCGAGCACGCGCGTAATAGACACAAGATGACCACGTTAACGCCCTCGTACCACGCGGCAAGTCTTTTCTCATTGCGCCATCCAAATTCGACTGACACTTTCATTAGGAATCGTACAGTCCAGATGACAACAGTACGCACGTTTAAAGTCTCCGCGAAGTCACGGTCCGCTGACACGCTTTCGATAGGGTTTGACCTGCGTCCGTTCTTGTATCCTTCGAGATTCCCTTGGCAGTTCAGGAAAATAGATCAGGTCGCCGCCGTACTACCTGATAAGTCGGACTTAGGACCCGACAAGGCCAAAACCGATTAGTAGCGAGTCTCTTGTCTGAATAGTGAGAAGACGGGCATGTCAGTTGAAGAGTATACAGTGCAAGGTATGTTTACACAAGAGTACGTGCTAAATAGATGTCTCACTGGGTACACAGTAAATAGAGACAATAAACTTCGTTCATGTCCGTAGAAAACGCGAGATACCACTTTGAACGACGATTTTCTTCATGATGGTCGGTTCTGGTGCTAAAAGAATACATGAGTTTCGAGATGGTAGGTGTCGCGGTGACTGGATGCTTACGGTCCGTAAGCCCTTCTTCCTTCACCTTCCGTTTGATAGCTTCCATAACCTCGCCGACCGCAGCACGATCAAAGTCCCCCCTCGCCTTCATTAACCCTTCCACGAAGGGTATGCACGGTCCATGGACTTTGGCAAACGCCCAAAAAGACAGGAACGCCATACTCTTGGATGCTTCCAGCATCGCAAGTATGTGTTCAATAACCTCGAAATGCTTTTCCAGTTCCTTGTCTGGCTTAAACTCGCCAAAGAATGCAAACACGACACTGATGTCCGATTTGATGCGCTCCGTGGCTGCAGGTATGCGTAGCTTGGGAGAATTTGCGAGTGCAGTGAGATATGTGACAAGAAAGGTGTCAAGAAGGTCTTCTACCAGCAGTTCAAACAAAAGGGGCTTGACGAACTGCTGGTCGGACACATAATCCTTCATCGTCAACACAATCTGTTCTATGATTCCGTCGTACCAAGCAGCCTGGAAGAGCTGCTTCGTAGCCGGTTTGAGATCGTTGGAGATGATATCAACAAAGGTTTGCATGCATTTCTTGGCTACGTCCAGATTACCGTCGATAGCATCATTGAGTTTTTCATTGATAGGGACCCTATACTTTTCAGAGACCAGAGGTTCTAATTTGCCGAGTAGTGTTTCGGTGTTGTCGGCCGATTTGATCTGATCGTTAGCAAGAGCGAGACAGTACTCAGCGAGACCGGCGACGACCTCGTCCGGCTTCTCTGTCTGTTTCTTGAATTCTACCTCCACCACTTTGGTCCATTGGTCCTGTATGCCCCGCATGACTCGGCTGATCTCTTCGATGACACGAGCGAGAATAACACCTTGTCCACTTTCCATCGCCGCGTCGATCTGTTGGTTCACCATCTGAAACAGGATAACGGCGCCCTGGGTACCGTACAGTCCGTCATTATCCACCTCCGGTTGCATCGCTCGCGTTGTGAATTCCCGGATTTCAGTCTTCATAAGGTTGGCAGACCACTGATCGAGCTTCGTCACGATGACTTTGAGGTAATCTTCAATAAGGTTCTGTTCCTTGCCGTTAAGGAGTGGTGGGTCGATAAGTTCAGGTGGAACATTGAGCTCTTTCATGCTCTTCTTATATTCCTTGAGCCATGCGTGGAGGTGCAGGAGGATGCTAGCTTCAGGTTCCGATTCGACAAGGCGTTGGAGCGTCGCGTCCAGGTTCCTGTGGTACTCCTTGACGTAAAACGCGTATATGTCGTAGCTGGGCGGGAAGCAAGGAACAACGTCGCTCTCGATGCGGATGAGATCTTGGTATATCCAGCCCAGGTTGTCCAAGAATGCACCCGGATCTTGGTAGTACCGCTCGTAACTGTCGTTGAATGCGGACCGAATGGTGTCTGTGATCGTTTTGGTGATCTTGGAACGGTAGTGTTTGATAAGGCGGGCGTTGGCTTGCATAGATTTGAATTTAGAGGCGGCATCCATTTTGGCCGCCTTTTTGACAAGACGAATAGCAATTGCCTAGCGAAACCTATGTTAAAAGATAATCATGTCAAAGAAGAAGCTTTAAGACGCGCTTTTTCGTCCTCTCTTCCTTCAAACTCTGCTATTTTGATAAGCTTAACGACAACGTCCGGATGCCCAGCACGGACAAGCGGGAGAATATTCCGCGCCAAGTCCATGAGATATGTTTCGAAGTCAGCAATTAACCGAGAAAGTCTCTCAAATATTCGAGCCAATTTTTGACGAGACATGGCAGAAGCCTGTTTTGCTTGGTGCATAGTCTGATTTCGGAATGCCTCGAGACGGTTGATTTGGAAGTGGATGTGAAGTAAGTTTGGAGCGGGACCGACGAGTTCTTGGCTATCTGTGGCAAGCATCTCCTCGAGTACGTCGAGCTTGGAGTTCATTTCTAACAAGTTGTTGACCATTTCCTCCGTTTGCTCAAAGTTGCGGTGAACCATAGAAACCTACATGCATAGACGTTAGCCAACAACCACGAATTCAAAACTAACTCACTCGACTAATCTGATCAAAAGTCGGTACGGCGTTCTGCGAATCTGCACACAACCTGCCGATGGATTGCATCTCCTCTTTGACAACCTGGACATGGTTTCGTGTGCTAAGAAGTTTTTTGAGTCCCTCGCGCGTAGCATCTAACTGCTCCTTGACACCACTTTTGAGTCTGGCATCGATGGAGGCTTTTTCTTTCTCGAGTTTCTTGCGGAAAGCTGCAACTTTGATGAGGTCGTCGGGTGATTGAAGATACTCGCCGACTGCTTGGGCGGCGGAAACCTGAGAAGCGACCATTGCCATGGTGGATAAGAAGACGTTACGGCGATTCTGGTGATCGCGATGGCAATCGTGTTTTATGGTAATAAGTAACTAGAGGTAGTGGTTTGTTTCTAATTTCGTTGTCATTATTTCCGTCCCTCCGCTGGCAACCCTTGTCGCATACCAGCGCTGGAGTCAACGTTCATTCATGGTGTCGACGACAGTGCAACGTTCACTGCTGAAAACGGTCCTCAACCGGATTTCATGTCAACGAAAAACGCTACGTCGAGCGTTTGGGACCGAGGCAGTTCAGGACGAAGATGTAGTGATTGTTGGAGGTGGACCAGTCGGCTTGGCCTTGGCGAGCGCACTGGGTAAAGTCCGATTAATCTTATGGGGCTTTGTGCTCATTGAATGGTAGGATCAAATCCACTCGTGCGCGAATCCGCCAAGATCACGCTCATCGATGCTGGGGACCTGTCCAAAGTTCGTGACTGGTCACCTCCAACCGACACATTTTCGAACCGGGTTAGTTCGATCACAGACAGTACAAGAGCCTTTCTGGAAGGTGAGCATTCATTGTATGGTGAGAAATTCTTTGCATGAACTTCGCGCAGGCATTGGTGCATGGGTCCATGTCGATGATTCTCGCACTTGCCCCATACGAGAGATGCAGGTAAGCTTGGTCTAACTGCGCTTGCAACCAGTTAATACGACTGTGATGTAGGTTTGGGATGGTGTCTCGGATGCTCGCATCATTTTTAATGCTGCCGAACTTCTTTCTGCTAGCGCTGCTGAGTCTAGCGAGATGGTAAGATTGACTGAGAACCTAAACTTGCAGCGTGCCTTTCTTCGCCACCTCGAGAAATTGAGAGTCGTTAATTTATTGCAAAAAGTCAAGGTCGAATTAATCCAGCCCGATGTCGGGTGTAATGGCTGGCCTCTAGTCCGCTTATCCGATGGCACAACGATTCGTGCAAGATTGCTCGTAAGTCCTCACCTGATATTTAAGCCATCCGCGATGTAGACTATCTTCGAGGTAGGCGCAGATGGATTCAACTCGCCCGTTCGCTCCTACGCTGGAATTTCTTCATATGGCTGGTCATACCATACGCAAGCTGTAGTTGCTACGCTCAACCATGCGCCGCGAAGTGCATTCGAGAAGCCTAATCTTACTGCATACCAAAGATTCCTTCCCACTGGCCCCATAGCCTTCCTACCCCTCTCGCCTACAGTTTCTTCTTTAGTCTGGTCAACCAGACCTCGCCATGCGGAAGTGTTATGCAAGTCGGGTCCGGCCGTACTGGCCGACATGATCAACGCTGCATTCCGCCTACCAGACGTGTCGATCCGGTACCTCCATGATCGTATCCTGGAGGCAGATGCTACAGGCAAAACCCTTTCACAAGATGTGATAAGGGATGAAATTGCATTCAGAGAGAGGTCCCACAATATTTCGAAGTATTCCGCTTATGCCTCAGCGACGTCCGCCTTCTCGGGTGGCATTCCTCCAAATGATGCAGATTCCATACCGCCTCTCGTTAGTTCAATTCAAGCCGGTACGATTGCTAGTTTTCCCCTTAGATACAGTCACGCAGAAGCGTATTTGGGCGAAGGAGCGGGTAGCCGTACCGTGCTTGTAGGTGACGCAGCACATACCACCCATCCTCTCGCAGGACAAGGACTCAACCTTGGTTTGGGTGACGTTGAATGTCTTGCTCGCTGTATCGCCCAGACGCTGAGGGATGGTGGTGATGTAGGTTAGTGGTATCCGTGTTGCATTCTTGTGTCCTCCCGGGGGAACTAAGCTTTTACAAGGTTCTTATACAGCACTTCTTCTCTATGCAAGCGAGCGGTACTTTGCAAACCATAAGGTCATGTCTGCGGTGGATAAACTTCACAAGCTCTATTCGTCGACGCTCGAACCGATTGTCTGGGCGCGTTCGGTGGGCCTGGAGGTGCTGAATGAGTTGGATTCCGTGAAGGCTGCGCTTGTGATGGACGCTGGAGGAGGCCGGTCCACGGGGTCTGGATGGAGTTTTCCCGCGCGGGGCGTGGAGATGCTTGCTACTGGGTTGAGTGCTGCAAGGATGTTGAGAGAAAGGATTGGGAGTGCGAAGTTTCTTGAGTAGTCCTATGCGGAAGGCAGTAGAACTACTAGCTGAAAAGCTTATCGACTCGAAAGGGGTGAACATAAACTAACATAAATAACACGTACCTCGCGCCCACCGAGTCATTACCGTGGACATCACTGGACAACGACTAGCTCAAGCGCAAGTCGCGTGATTCAGTACAATGATGCAGCCAACCCCAGCGCCGTCTTCTCTTCCACATTCGCCTGAACCAGTGGCAGAAGAAACGGTATACCCGGCACCACCCCAGAACAGAGGCAGCGCCCCTTTTTCAGTCCTTACAGGCCTCTTTGCCAAGTTGTCCACCGAGCGCAAGTCAGAGCGTCGGAGGCGTCTCCTGAATGCGTGGTTTAACGTATGCTACTGTTCTTAGCTCTCTCACAGAGCTTGACTCTTATGGCACAGCACTGGAGGGAGCAAGTCGGTCATGACCTTTACCCCGTGCTCCGCCTCATTCTCCCCCAGGCATGTTTCTCAAGTATCTACGGGGAGAAGGTAATTTTAAAGGCATATACAGAAGGATCGTGAGCGTGCAATATATGGTCTAAAGGAAAAGAACCTCGCCAAAACCTATATCAAGCTCATCCCACTCGGGATGAAAGACCCAGATGCTGTTCGCCTCCTCAACTGGAAGAGACCTTCCGGGAAATATGTCTGTATCTCTTTGTTGGTAATAAATTCCATCTGAGACATGCTTTAGTCGGGATCCGGTGATTTCTCCAACGTGCTTTACGAAGTCGTAAGCAAGCGCTCCTCGGTAGACAGCGGGTCGTTGTCCGTTGATGATCTGAACGGGATCCTTGACGAGCTATCCCAGAACATGGGAAAACAGTGCGCGTGTGTTCAGCGTCAACGGCAGTACATTGACGTTCGGTTATAGAGACATACAGTCCAAGGTTCTTCAACGGGTGTACAATCATGCCACCGCGGAGGAACAGAGATGGATCGTACGGATCGTGCTTAAAGGTACCTCGTTCACTTAAAAGACACTCGTTAGTGACAATGCGGCCTCAGACATGGTCATATCCGTCAAGGAGACAACTGTGTTCTCTGTGTTTCACCCGGACGCTGAGGATTTGTTCAACACATGCTCGGACTTGAAAAAAGTGGCTTGGGGCCTGTCGGACCCGACACGCAGGCTCGACGCTGAGGTACAATCGATATCGGAACCACTGAAAGCAGGACTCACGGAATACAGGACAAAGGCATCCAATTATTCCATGCATTCGCCCCTATGCTTTGCAAGCGACCGAAACACAAAATTGAAGAATCGGTCAGGGATATGCAGGGTCGTACATTCTTCATAGAGGAAAAACTTGATGGGGAGCGCCTGCAACTACACAAGCATGGGAACGAGTATTTCTATTGCTCAAGGTGAGTGTGTCCTACATCATAGGGTTCTATGTTCTAAAAGAATAATTACGGATATATGTATACCTAAAGGTAAGAATGTAGACGGCCACGCAGTGGGTTTCTCATATTTGTCATAGAAAGGGTAAAGATTACACGTATCTTTATGGAAAGCACGTCGGTGCAGGCAGCCTAACACCGTATATCGACGCAGCGTTTGACGATCGGGTTGAGGAGTATGCGTTTTTAACGCCAAATTATCGACTACTCATTGCGATCGCAGAATCATACTCGATGGAGAAATGCTGGTATGGGATCCAGTGTCCGAACGTAACTTGCCATTCGGGACCTTGAAGACCGCTGCACTTGGTATGGATTTGTTGCACCTTTCCTTAGACAGCACATTTCAACTCATTTCTAGACAAGTCTAACGTTGAGCACCATCCCAGACCATGTTGTAGGTGATTTGGTTTCGAACCTAATTAGTCCACACACTCCCCACTTTCCAGTCAAGGTGTTCGATCTACTGTATCTCAATGGCATGTCTCTTCACAAGAAATCTCTCAAATTTCGAAAACGAAATCTACGTGCTTGCATTCAAGAAGTTCCCGGGCGGATGGAGTTCACGGTTGAGTTTGAAGGTAAAACTGCCAAAGATGTAAGACAGAGGATGGACGAGATCATGGAGGCGAGGGGCGAAGGCCTCATTCTCAAGCACCCGGACTCAGAATACATTCTCAATGGACGTACCAAGGACTGGATCAAAGTGAAACCAGAATACATGGTATATCCACTTCCCTTGTATTTTGCATGTTGCTCACCCCTCTTCGTGCAGGATGACCTGGGAGAAACTGTTGATGTACTAGTTGTTGGTAAGTTATATGCACTGTATGTTTGAAACATGCCGAAGGAATGCACAGCGGGAAATTATGGAACCAGAAAGCGATCAGGTGGAGTATCTACTCTTGTATGTGCCGTACTCGACGATCGACATGCAGAAGATGGCGAACCAATGTTAGGGGTTCTCGTTGTTGGTCGCCATTTACTTCAGGCACTAACCTACCTTCTAGATACAGTTCCTTTGTTCGTATTGGCTCGGGCCTAAGCTTTGGGGACTACACATGGATACGCCAAAAACCTTGGAAAGAATGGGATGTTAAACATCCACCGGAGTTCTTACGGACCGCAAAGCGCAGTCACGAAGATAAGGGCGATGTTTACATCGAACCTGCGGAGTATGTTTCTCACTTTATGGGCTTTTCTGTCTGACGTGCAAGTAGTTCCTTCATATTGAGAGTAAAGGCGGCTGAGATAACTTACTCTGGTGAGTGGAGGTCGACTTGACATCTCTGTACTGGTCTCGGAATTAATCTGTTTGCAGACCAGTACCACCTTGGTCTGACGATGCGTTTCCCTCGAGCCCTATCAATTCGAGATGACCTTGCGATTGAGGATTGCATGACTGCGTCAGGTTTGTTCTCGCATTTTGTGTACTTCCGCCACCGACCCTTACCATGTCAGCCGTTCTGGAGACCCTGCGCGCAGAGCGCAAGAGGAAGATGGGCAAAGATGCAAGGTATACACTTGTTGCATTGCATTGCCCGATAGTTACTATGCTGGTCACAGTTTCGACGACCGAAAGAAAAAGAGAAAGACAATGGCAAAGAAGGTCGACCATGAGACTTTTGCAATTCTCACTCACAAACCTTTCTCATAGCCGACAGTCTTGCCGCAATATCAAGGTCCAAGTGCCGACGAGGTCGAGGTTGAGTCGGAGGTGTTTAAAGACATGAGGTTTAGTGAGTGGGCATCTTACCTGCGGTGGATAACCAAAGTCTGAGATATTCAATAGTGGTCTCCGCCGACCCAAAGTCAAAAACTGGTGAACAAGACCGAAAAGAATTGATGAAATTGTACGAGTTACATGAGCAGTGTCGACTATTCATTTATTTGTAACAGGATCCACACAAACGGGGGAAGTTGTGTCCAAGTTGTGACCCCTCATCAACCCGTAATGGTCGTTTACGGCGGCAATATCATGCGTATGTCGCCAGCATTTCAGGGATGGCATTGCATTGATGGATGCACACTAGCATATGACATCAAGCTATTAGTCAATAAAGGTACAATCGATATCATTCGGCCTCGATGGGTCTTAGACTGCGTTGCAAGGGGTGAACTTGTTCCCCTGAAGAAGAGGTACGTTGTCGAGGACGAGGCCTCAAGTCGGTTCCAGAGGCTCACAAACTTTACAGATACTTCTTCCATCCGTCAAACAATCGACGGGTCTCTAGCGAATACAATGAACCTGATAGCGAAGACGATGAAGGAACGGACGACGGACCGCAGCAGTCATCTCGAGAACGAGATATTAGCCCGAAGACCCCCACCACTCTAGAAGGAATTGGAGCCAAAGTAGAGCCTGCAGAGGGCATGGACCCGACTCTCGCGGACTGGTTGAGTGTCGATGCCAGACAGGCAGGTACTGAGGACAGTACGACAGAGCCGGAGAGTGATGTCGATTCCTTGAACGATGACGTTGGAAAAGATATCGAGGAATGGACAGAGCTGGAGCCAAGCGGTAGCGAGACCCTCGAATCATTCCAAGCTTTGGTAAGCCCTCCTCTCGCGTCCACTTCCGAGGGGGATAATCCGCATGCCTTCACCGCCCAGTCCCGATCCGAAGAGAAAGCTCGCATGCAAGTGAGCATCATTATTTTTTCTGTGGATTCATTTTTGACTATGAGTAGTCGGAGGGTGTTATGGGCGAAGCTTCGGAGCGTGAATATGACACTACTTTGATATTTAAGCATTTGTACGTACCCTATGGATCCTGCTTTGGGTTGCCCCTGACTCACAAGATGCGTCCTATAGGTGCTTCTACATCGATTCTCCAGACAATGCACGTAAGAATGGGATGGTCGTCAATACAAAATACGAGAAAGGGATTTCCGATCAGTACGTCCTATAGATTTCCAGCCAGAAATGGACGGAACTCATGTGAACATAAGTCTTCTCACAGTTTCCCGAAATGTTCAAGAAAACGGAGGAAAGATTGTGGCGCTCGATGATGTCAAGCTAACTCACATTGTCTTTGACAAACGGGATGTGTCTCGCAGGATAACCCTCATGCAGCTCACCTCCAAGTAAGACAACATCTTCTGCAGGACGCTTAAATTGATGTCGCTGTAGGCCTAAACGGCGTCGGCTTGTTATAGCGGACTACATTCAAGCATGTTTAGATGAAGAGACTTTACGTGACGAGGAAGGTATATCTAACCTCTGCATTCCTACACGTCGCCAAGGTCTCACGATTCTCACATCAGATTTCGTACCTTGACCAATCGGTGCTTACACTGGAAGTATATACTTCTTACTTATGGGGCCCCAGGAGCTCGAAATGCCATTTGTCACTGAACCTGAAATGACTTGCGATGTCCGAAATTTATCCACCCTGAGCGTCTTTAGCGCTGTGTACGCTCTTGATTCATTGGTGTGCATAGGTCACCAGTCGCAGTGACGGTGGCGATCCAAACTTCGAACTGTTGAATCCTTGCATTCCAAACTATGGGAAGACTCGACCATTCTATCTCAATCAGAAACTCCACAACCTTGTGTCGCATTTGCGGTGACGTTATGCTGAACCCTATACCAAATTCGACGAAGAATCAGGCCTGATTCTTCGTCGAATTTCATCCATAGATTCAGATCAACCAATCCGGTTGATATAAACTAGTATGAAGACACCCACTCGCGAGAAGGGAGTTGCCACTTATTTTCCCGACTCCTCTCACGTTGCCTGAAAGGCTTAGAAGGGCCTTTACTTTCGTGTGGATTGGAAAATCGGTATCTCTCTCTCAACGGCGGTGATCCAGACGGGACTCCCTGCGGTGAGTCGAAGTATTGGAAGTCGTTGGTACACGGCGATACATTACCTGCGCTGAACTTTCACTCACTGGCATGATGTTCGTTGGGGCGAAGTGCCGACGAAGACGTAGTTAGGGGATGGTCATGGCATGGCTGCATGTTCGATGCTCCTGCTTAGTACGGTGTGCGTAGGGACATATACATGGCCTGTCATGCATCATGTCCCATAGGGCCGACTGGCGCACAGCATATGATCGTTGACGTCATCCGAGGATCTAGTATAGTACCAGAATACCCATTGGCCCGATGCTTTTTCTCTGACACTTTATTTGGGATTTGATAGACATGCTACAAATGCTAGCTGGAGATGAGGTGGTCGTGAAGTGTCGCATTTAAACTTTCCAACGACTCATCTCACCATCCTCTCTAGATCTATTACTGCTACGTTGGCAAGAAATCAGTGGGCTGTCATCATCCCGATCTTATTGGGATTCTATCTCAGGTCGACTGGGGTCGGGTGCGTATAGGCGACCCTCGCCAAAGAAAAGATCTCGAGTGGAGCCCGGAGTGGGAAATTGCAACAAGTATTCCCACTGATGATCCCGTAGTGTCCGTTTGTAGTACTGCTTGCGATGTAGAAGGCAGGAAGGCGCGTGATGGGACTGTCATCGCACGCAACCAGCCATCCTACGGCTCATACTCGATGCGGAGTGCTTGATTCTGTATCGCTCCTGGCAATACTCCTCTATGTGATGCTCGATCCGATCCGTCTGTGAGACGCTTTGGTGTCGTCCTGGAGAATGATGTAAGGGTGCTGGCTTGCTGATGGTCCGCGCCCCATAACTGTCCTTACTACCCCATGCAGTTATCTCCCTACCGGCTCTCGTTCCTTGCTGTGCCTTCTCTGCGATCACGGAGTGTTCCACTCATTACTGGAATTAGAAAAGTGCCAAACCCCGTTATCACGTTTCAATGCTTACAATGTCAAATCTTGTGTGGGTCCACGCTCAGGAGCCTGAGGAGAGGGAGAAAGTGTGGGCTTATCCTGCGATAGGATAAGTGTCCCATAGTGCCTTGGCTATGGCACTATCCATATGGTTTTCTGTAAAGCGCTCAACCCTCAAACGTTCCATACCCACGGGCCAGCGCTCGGTGTGGGTCAAGGACTAGTAATAGCATCGCAAGAGACAAAAAGTATTGGATAACGCGGGCATATGTGGGCGATGGGTCGCGGCAGGCGCCACTGGCATGTCAAAGCGTGGAACGAGTTCCCTTCTGAAGGCAGGGGTGAGTCATGAGGCGGTGATGCGGAGAAAAGGCCATGCACTCACGCCCGCACACGAGCCCAAAAGGTAGCCGAATAGGGGAACCGAAGGCTATACGATCAACTAGAATGCTGCACCTTGATGGGCCGAGAACACGTTCACTACATCACAAACTGGCTGCCCGAACCAAAAAGAACGTTTGCATTCGCCCGGTGGGCGGTATCTAAACCCGAAGGATGGGGTAGGGTCCATGGCAGTGTTTTGCCTATTCCCGTTCCAAACAGTTTAGGGCCAAGGCCAGCGCGCAATTGAAGGAAACCCACCAGTATGGAAACGTTTATCGTGCATTCGCTCAGCGCACTCGTAGGCTTGTCCGCCTGTTTTGCCTTTCTATCCTGAACAGCAGGAAGAAGGGCGTCAAAAATGAATCAGTCCTTGAGGCAGTATCAGCTCCCGAACAAAATGTTGGTGGACAAGGCAAAGCCACTAGAATCTTTGTTCCAGACGTGCTTGCCAGTTGGCCATGGTCACGTCGGATCAACCGAAATTACACCATGGCCAGAGAGGAAGGTGCTGCTTAGCCGATGAGCCTCCAAGCCTTTAGCCCTAAGGCCCAGGACCCCTTTGAATCGCTGTTAGAATTGGATGTGATCTCTTCTGTTCCTCATGTTCGATGAGTACTCTGATAGATCCACGCCATCCGCAAGCAAAAGTACGCGATACTTATGCTTTCCGGAATCCTCACACGCCACGTCCGAAAGGAGAGTGGATTGGTGGAGAAGTGGCGCATCGGCAAGTGTACTGACAGTCTCGTTGGATGTTTTCAGGGATGCTTACTGACAACAGATTCTGGGAACGGACCGTACAGATCATCACCGCAGTTTCGCAGAAGAGATTGATGTGTTCGCGCTCAGATGATGCGGCTCCCTGGGACGGATTTTCGTTCTGCTATGGAGGCAGGAAATTCCACTGTCGGTCTGCGAACGAAGTTCACTGCCTCACACAGCTCTACTTCATAAGTGGCAAGGCCTCGACACCGACATCAAGTTCCCGTTAGCGATGAACATGCCGCAGAAGCTCAGTGAATAAAGGAACGTTCGGCACTTCTTCATGTCGAGTACGTCGAGACGAGACTTGCCGAGGAGCGGCGCATACCACTACCTCATTATTCATGTCTGCGGTGCACAACCCATTCGGTGCACACTGATCGGAAAGTCATCGAGTCATCATCCTAAATGCACGAGGAATATACCACTCGCTGAATGTCAGAGTCACGCAATAAGTCAGCGCGTCCAGCGATTTATAGTGCTGGACACGTTGAAGCTGACGAGTGTTGGAGAGTGTTTTTGAACTTTTTATCATATATGTGCATGTATGTAGCTTCATACGCATGGGCATGGATCGTGCAAGTGTCGATACCAACATACGTAAGCACAGGAAGAATACAAGTGATTTAGATAGTCGAGGGGTAGAGCATCTAAGCATGACCTGTTCAGCCGCAGAGTCAGCGAAAGAAGAGGTGGCACGTACGATGCGCACACCCGCACCGAAGGCGCGTGGTGGGAGGTTGGATCTGAATTTTGACTTGACAACACCAGAATTGCCGTGTGGTCGGGTGACACGGCTGGGGGTTGAGTAGAAAATGGAGCAAGGTAAACAAGAGATGCGAAGCAGTCAAAAACCGCTTACCCCCAAATGACGCGAATCTTGGATCCTTGGATTTCACGCTTGGCCTTGTAAACGTAGGCCACGCGCTGAAATGGCAGGAAAGGATGGGAAAGGTGCGATGGGGAGAGTAGATATAGCAAACCTTGCCAAGGTAGAATTGAGCATCTTCCTTGTTGGCAACACCTTCTATTTGGATAAGCGAGGTGTTTGGGCTGGAGTTGCGCTTGGCACGCTTGTGCCCGAGGATGCGGCCCTTGGAGTAAAGTCTGAAGGACAAGGCATAAGTCAACGGGAGCACTACGGGGGATTCAGACGGAGTGAGGGGGCACATCCGGCCAAGTGGCGTTGCATCCACTGCACGAGAGGCCAACAGAGGGTAATTTTGTGATTCTTGACGAGGCTGGAGTGAATACCGACCTTGTTGAACCCATTTTTTGTCTTGAGGAAGAGAGGGGGCCGCTATCGATCGTGTTCTGGAGACGGAGGGTCGATTGGGTGGGTGGATGTGACGCTGTCACAGGGATGGCATTTGTGACATTGTGATTGTGTCACGGTATAAGAAGTGGTGTGCCCGTTTTGAGTTTATTGACCATCGATGCAGCTGACGATGAGCTGCACTCTGCGCCGTTTGCGAGCAGCGTCGTCGGAGTAACGGAGCGATGGAAGAAAGAGTGTCGACCACCTGCTCGGTTTGTGTCTGGCAGTCACAGTACTGTCGGAATGGCACGGGGTCGTATCATATGTGCTCTATCGTCGTGTAATTGAGCGGATTTTGCTGTGGTACACATAAAAACGATTTGGCGAGGATGTCTGCCAGGCAAGCTGCATGTTTCGCCGCACCCTCTCTAGGGCGGTGCCCCCGCTCTCCCGTCTCTCCTCGTCCTCGTCTCCAGCGACGTCGTCCATCACCGTCAAGCCGATCCCGCCCAAGGACCACCTCTATGCAGTCATTCCTGACTCGACTCTTCCCAAAGGCTACCTTCTCACTGGTATTCATGCTGGTGTGAAAAAGCCGAAGCAGGCATCTCCGGCCCCACTGGACCTCGCACTGGTCCTGTCCACTTCTCCCTATCCCACTTCCGCTGCTGCATGCTTCACCCTCAATGCATTCCGTGCTGCCCCTGTCCTTGTTTCCTGCGAGGTGCTCCAAAAATCTGGCGGGAGAGCCCGCGCTGTCGTTGTCAATAGTGGTTGTGCAAATGCTGTCACCGGTAAGAAGGGCATCCAGCATGCCTGGGATATGGTCAAAGCAGGCGACGCCATCCTCGCCTCCCATGGCCTCCAACCACAGTCTCCGTCTCCGACAGGCGAGACCCTCGTCATGTCTACTGGTGTCATCGGCGTCCACCTTCCCATATCAAAAATTCTCTCCGCCATTGCCACCCAGCAGTCCTCCTCTTCCTCCTCCTATTCCCTCTCATCCACCCCATCTGCTTATGAAGCGGCTGCACGCGCATTTATGACTACTGATACATTTCCAAAACTCTGTGCGCGCACTTTTGAGATCAACGGAAACACCTACCACATGGCAGGCATGGACAAGGGTGCAGGTATGATCCATCCACAAATGGGTGGCCCCGCCTCTTCAGCTGGTCTCGTCCATCCTGCCGTCTCTCTCTCTACCTCATCTGGTTCTCCGCCGACTGCTGGTCTACACGCTACACTCCTCGGCCTCATTCTCACCGATGCGCCAGTCTCCCCGAAGAGTCTACAGTCTGCACTCACCTATGCCGTCGAGCGAAGCTTCAACTCCATCTCGGTCGACGGCGACATGTCCACGAACGATACCATCATCGTCCTGGCAAACGGCGCAGGTCACGATGCAAATGCGTCCAATCCCACAGAAATCGACGAGTCCAAAGATCCTCAGGCATACATCACGTTCAGAGACCATCTCACGGACTTTTCTATCGACCTGGCCAAGCTCGTCGTTCGTGATGGTGAAGGCGCCACCAAGTTCGTAGGCGTGTGTGTTGAGGTGGGTTTGCCTCTCCCTCTGGGTAATGTCTTGATCGAGAGTGGATAATCGGGAGGTGTCATCATCCCTTTTTTCTTTTTCCCCCTTATTTCATCATATTCAATCCTGCCCTCTACGATATAACTTTCTGTTCCTTGCGACCGATTATCTGACCTATCACGATAATTAGAATGCTGCTTCGTATGCAGATGCCCACCGCGTCGCCTCCACTGTCAGCACTTCGGCACTCGTGAAGACTGCCCTCTACGGCGAGGATGCAAAGTAAGTCGTTTGTGCTCCCGCTCTCATATGCGAGGGCAATGATGACGTTTGGCTCAGCTGGGGCCGTATTCTCTCCTCGGCGGGCTCTACTCCACTTAGCACCCCTCTCGATCCTGCCCTCGTTAGCGTCGCCTTCATTCCGTCGCCGAGGTCGTCTAACCCAACTCCACTTGTCGTCCTCGAGAACGGCGAGCCTGTTGGTGTCGACGAGGTACGAGCGAGAGAGATACTCGGAGAAGAAGACTTTGAAATCCGAGTCGATCTCGGAGGGCAAGGAGTCGGAGGCAAGGAGGGGGCACGGTATTGGACGTGTGATTTTAGTTATGTGAGTTCTCGACTTTTTCGGTCGCGAGCAAGGCAAAGCTAATAATGTCGGTCGGTGTGCTATAGGAGTACGTGCGCATCAACGGTGATTACCGGAGTTGAAGGAGGGGCGGGTGCGCTGTGCGAGCAGGCGGATTTTCCGTCGAACTGCCGTTGGTAGGACGAGCTTATCATGTGACGTAACATAGTGTAAATGAAAGGCGTGCGCCTGAGGTACAACATCGACCTGTGCTCGCAGCGAGGCCAGCGCATGTGAACTCGCGGTAGAACGACTCCGCTTGTTCCTCGTTCTCGACTCCGCAAGATCATCCCCGTGGTCGTCGTGCTGTACAGTGGCATTGATCGCCCGGGAGACCTGTTGCCATTCGTTCGACGCCCAGGGTCTCTGTCAACCATGCTCACCTCCGCGGACGGACCGCGTCGGAAGAGAGCCTGTGCAAGCGAAATGCATCGAACTATCGCCTGCGGTTCTACCTGTCAGGGATTGCTTCCATTCCCGCAGTCACAATGCGGTGTGCAACTCTTGATGCCAAGCGTCGTGCGAAGTGAAATGACCCCTTCAGCCCAGCTCGCCTCGCCTTGCCCACTGGGAATGGCTCCTATCCTGTTGAACCCTGCACATATTTAACGCATGGCTTCCCCCTTGCCCCGTTTCGCCCCATCCTCGTGGGCGCTCCGTGGTATCTTTGGGAGAGGCGCATGCCTGTGCTGTTTTGATATCAACCTCGGCGAAGAGTTTCTTTCTTCTTCTTCTTCTTTTTTTGGACCAGTTCAGCGTCTTTTGCGCTATACGATACAAGATACGCGAACGGACAGGCGAGTACACACGAAAATAGCGAAACAGACGAAAACGACACAGCCAGAGGACGCGCGAAGAAAAAGGATGGATGACGACACGTTAGTTGGTTCGGCGAGGTCGCCATACACCAGTCCTCATTCAACGTCAACGATGACTAGTCCCAAAACGTTGGCCAGTGGCGGCACGGATCCTTTGCGGACGGGAAGGAGGAGGCCATTGTATAGTCTGGCGGACGTAGTCACCGAGTGGGAGCGCAGTAATAAACTTCATGCTGGTCTGTCTCTTTCATCGTCGTTGTTGGCGCCGCGGAGGGTAGGTTAGATCGTGCTAACGTCTTTCTCATGCTTTACCTGATTAGCGATGGGTGAGCCGCTAGGTATAGAAGAGAAAGAACGTACGTTTCTTGGCTGTGTTTTGTTGCCGTGTAGTGCTGACGTGTTGATTCAGCACCGTCTGGGGACGAAGAACAGCAGAATGCTGGTGCAGCGCTGTTTTACAACTTTCAGAGGCAAGTATCCGCGTGCCGCTTTCTGTTTCCATTCCCTTACTTGGCATTCAATCCCTCCAAGACGAATCGAAACGCTCGACAAGCAGGTACGAATGCCCATTCCCAATGTGCGCTCGCATACTCACCCTCCGATGCCCAGCTTCGCGACTTTGAAAATTCTTCGCGCGAACTAGGAAGCTCCGTTGGAATCGTCTCGTCTGCCTTTGGACTCCAAGAACGCCTCGCCAAAATCCTCTTTCTATTCCGCGAAAATGCTGCTTTTCTCTACCCACGCAAGATCTCCCACAAACCTCAGGAAGTGCTCCCTCGTTTCAATCCTGTGGAAGGACAACAAGACTGGCGTCAACGTTCGACATTACCATACTCACAGGATAATCTCGAACTTGATATGCTCCCAGACCAGTTAGAGAGTCTCGCCGGGGACGTAGGAGCATTTATTAGTTGTCTAAACGAGTTCGAGGAGTTTAATGATGAAGCAATCACTCAGTCTATGCGGGTGTTTGAGGGTGATTTGAGAGTACGTCGCATTTTATTTTGTTTTCCTTCGTTCTGGTGGCTTATCTCAATCGTGTGCTTGACTGCAGTACTTTTCTACCTGTCTTTACGAATACAAAAGTGCGTGCTTTGTTCCGTTAGGATAGCGTGGGTGACAGTGTGTCTCTAGGCCTGTTCCGAACAACGGCAGTGCAACGGTATGTCCACGAGCTGATGTTCGAGATTGGTGGACATTTCGACGAAATCACTGCTGCGCTGACCATCTTCATCGAGATTGGTAGGTTGCCAACACATGTTCGATGGGCGGTGCCTCCATCTACTAATTCTCATCCAGGTATACCAACCCTTTGGTTCCATCAAGAGCATGCTGCGAGGAACCTGTTGAACGTCTCGACATTGTCCATCGTATTCGGGGTTGTCAATGCATCGCTCTTGGTTTGTTCGAGCCATATGACAGGTGACGTTTTCGCCGATAGCGTCAACATGTTTTGGATGTCCTCGTTGGTGTTCAGTATCGCGGGTGGGGTTAACGGCGTTCTCGGTTTCACCTGGAAGCAGTCCATCTAGTAAGTGTGATCCTACTCTTCTGCTCTCGACATTTTTACTGTATCTCCACCTGGTTGCATAGTCGCTCGCCCATGCATCGAGTCCCGTGGTGGTTGCTCATGTGGATGAAAGGGTCTCCGCTGGTGTTTCTCGTCACCGCTATTGTGTGCTTTTCCGCTGGCGTCATGCTATTCGCGTATTCTTCCAAACAGGTATGCCTATCTGCGCATATTCTTGCCTTGACATCGGATATTGATGCGTTCAATTTCAGAACCCCATCACGTCGGCAGTCATTGTGATCACGACGGTATGTCCATCTCGCGTTGCCCGAGTGCTTACAAAGGTCTCAGTTTGAGCCTCGTTCTTGATCTCACCAGCTCATTGCGTCATCGGGTCTCATTGCCATCTCTGGTTGGTTCGTCATGGAGCGATGGACGTTTCTGAAGCAAAAAGAACAAAAATGGCTTGAAGAAGTCGTCTACGAAACCCTCGACGAACTTGCCGAACTTGGCATCGTGCGTGCACACCGCCTCGCAATGCAGTGGTGCGGCAGACATCTCGCTGCTGCCCGTGCTTCCATTGTCCGTCTCATTGCCTGGGTGACCGAAACGCGCAAGGCCAAGGTCAAAGCCAAGCAGCCTGGGACGACGACGGTCGACGATGAAGTGGAAATGAGTAGATCTGCGTGCTTATCGTCCATCTCAGACGAAGGCCCTGACTCGTCTGACGGCCACAAACGAACACACCGCACTCATCTTCTCCTCGACGTTCCTGATCCGCGCGTCCGGTTCCAGAATGCTGTCCGCGCTGTGATCAAGTTGCAGCGCACGACCGGCAAACGCGCGACGCCCGTACGTCCGGGGTTACCCCGCCGAGATTCGTGGTGGCAAACCTCGCTACCTGTGGATTCGGATGGGTATGCGAGTCCTGTACCGGATCCGGGATTTTGTGCGTTGAGAGGGGCGAGGGTGACCAAGGTGATCGAGGAGCTCAAGGCGCTCGACTTGATGCAGGAGTTCCTACCGCACGGGGCGCTCGTGCGGCATGTCCAGTTCTCGCCCAATGGTAAGTACTTTGCGACGTCAAGGTAAGCGTATACTTGCTGTGTGCTTTGTAGGTGTACATCTGAGAGATGGGCTTGCTTTCTTTGGCCTTCACTAGCTGGGACAGAACTGCGATGATCTTTCGTGTCGGGGTGAGCCAGATGCTATTTACTCTTTCCAGGGAGTCTAGTTTGCTGATCGTGTGCTTTCCTCTTGTAGGAGACGCTCACGCATCACCGCACGCTCGTGCATGTCCGAGGCTTCGTTAGTCAAGTTGCTTGGTAAACTTGTCTCTTCCTTTCCAAAAGAGACAGATTTCATGACCCTGCTCAGGTCACCTAATGGTCGCATGCTCCTCACGCGGTTCACGCGCGGTCTCAAGTTGTGGTCCGAGGTAAACCACATCCCCTGCCGATGTTTACGTCCTCGTTAAGAAAACCCGATGGCTTATGACTTTTTTTTGTTCAGGATGGCGTGTGTAAGCAGACGATCGATCGATCCAAGAGTGTCAGTTCCGTGGTTTGGCTTCCTAACGGGCAAGGTGAGCGGGTTGCCTCTGACTGCGATTTCGATTCATTCTCACTCGTACACTGTCTTTGTCAGCGATCTTTTCGGTCGAAGGTAACGAGGTGGTGAAGTTGGTGCGTGGTCATGGACTGGTATGCACAGGGTGCTGATTGACATGGGCCCAGGATCCACATGGAAAGGTACGGATCGTTTGCTAGTCAGACGAACCCTGGCCACTAAACATCGTCTATCGCGATTGCCTCTGTGTGCAGGTCTTGGATACGTATCATTTTGGCCATGTGCGGTTGATCAACGTGGCGGTGACATCGGACTGTTCGCGTTTGATAGCGATAGGACCGTCTGTGCCTCCGGCAGATGGGCCACAACCAACTGTTCGGAGTAAAGTTGAAAAACGGATCATCGGTAGGAGCGCATTCGACCGGCCGTGTTTGTCGTTGACTGAGGCGAACAGTGTACAATATGAATACGAAACGAAAGGAGAGGTGCGTTTGGGTTTAGCTTTTTGCATAACCAGGGTCATTTCCTCTTCTTTTAGTCAAACACCATTGTTCGACGATGTCCGTGATATCGTCATATCGAAGCAGATGTCTCTCGTTCTCGTGTCGTTTGAACAGGCACGTTCTTGTTATCGTGTGCAGTAGGTATCTGATCGCCTTTTTACAATTTCCAGGCTGCGCCCCAACTGTGGAAACTGGAGATCGTGCGGGACAGGGCACGAACGAACGGAGAAAGTCCCTTGACGACGCGGCTGAACCTCAAGCACTCTTTTGCGCTCAGCGTTCCTACCTCCATTGCAGGCTCGTGCTACTTTGGAGGCAGAGACGAACAATTCGTGTTTTGTGTCGGTAAAAGTCCGTGCACCGTTTTCCTTTCTTCTAATCGGGCAGTAGAGTTGTTTTGTGGCTAACCTCTTTTTTGCCTGACCGCAGCAGGTGACGTGCACATCTGGGACCGGGAGACGGCAGCGCTACTACGCTACCTTCGTCCGATGAACATGCCCGAGCTGAGGGATATGACATGCATAGGGTGGAACAATGGGACGAACCAACCGATGATGTTTGCCACTGGGAGCCATGACGGGACGGTGCGAGTGTGGTCGACGGCGGTGGTCCATCGGGTTTCGGAGAGTTCGGCGGAGGAGGAATCGGATGGATAGATGGGCAAGTAAATTATTTTGAGAAGGTGCACTTTGGTGCGCGTACCTGATATAAAAAGGAGAGTTGGACATTGAGTGCGTGTACAAGGTTGATAGTGTCGCGTCCCCCCAACACGCAAAACGCTAGTCATTATCACCATCACCATCATCAATATCATCATCACATGCGCATCACGATGGGGCTTTCCTATCATTGCGCCCATTTTCTACTTTTGAGAATCAGAGGGAGGAGATGAGGTCATGGCGCTGATGGCACTGCTCGATGTGGACTGCGGACAAGGACCACAGGATGAGTTGTATGGCAGGTTCCACCATAGTCAAGTCACCGGACCGCCTGGGACGCACGAAAGAGAGGATAGTTTGGGATGAGCACCGTGGGGGACGGATGATGTCAGGGCTGTATTTCGGATTTCATATGGGCCTGAACGCCGATCGGTACGTTTGGACACCTGAAATCGGCTCAAGGGCGCAGTGCAGCAGCTTCGCGTTCAGCCAGGCCACGGATGGATGATGGCATATGGTAGACACCTGTACGCATCGACATCGCCCGGCCGGGTAAACAAAAAGCAAGTTCAGAAATACAATACGGCAACTTGACTGACCGGGGCTCCCCTCATTTCCCTCATTTCCCTCCTTATCCCCCTCATCTCCCACGCTCGTGCAAGCGCCACATTGATCACATCAGACCACAGGCTGTCGTGATTCAAATCTGGGATGGCTTGCTGTACCTGGCTTTCTATGTTCTTCGGGGGTGAGCTCACCCTACTCCCTGCCAAAGTGATCAAAACAGTGTTTTCTTCTTCAGTAGTCTGGTCGCGGGAAGCGATCGGAGGATAAAAGGGAAGCCCTGCAGGATGAGTCAGTCTGTCGGGAAGAGTCTGTCCCAGGTCTCACCTGTATCCCAGGAACGCAGGACTTGATCCGTTGACAAGGCGGCGCTATGGCGAAATGTCCGCCCGGTGGCAGGTGGCTGGGGAGGGCGGGACGCTGGTTTGATTACCGGAGGGCCAGGGATGGCTCTCACCGTGGGTGGAGGTGCCCGCCACTGATGGAGACCATCCCACCGCATCACGGTGCAGAATGAACGGCACGTGGGGGAGGGAGAGGAGTGTCTGTGCGCGGTCGGATCCGTTGTCGCGAACAGGACCGAGAAGGGAAGAGGGGCATCACAAGGCAGTTGATGGGCGGTCATCAATGCCATCGACAATTATGCGCTCGACATCGACATCATAGCCATCAATGCAAATGATAACGTGATGTCCTAACAAAGAGGCCTCCCGTTTGCTGGAAAACTGCTGCCCAAAGTGGACGGATGGGGTGGTGGGCAGTCTCGTCGAGGCGGTGAGCTGGGAGCGTGCGGTGGGCGTGGTTATGAGCCGGCCGGGTGAGCTGCGCCCGACAGCGGCGGCCATCCCAGACTCTGGCGTGTGAGACGGAGGGGCCCAAAGGGGAGGGGTGTGAGAAAAGGGTGTGCTGGGGACCAAGGCGGCCTTCTGAAGGTTGTCCGAGGAGTGGGGGCAAGGGTCGATGTGATAGGGTGTGGTGGACTCCATTGAATGTGCGATCGCGAGTGCGGTTGAGCCGATCATCGCCCTTGATAACGGGTCTGTCTTGTCTTCCTACACACTTGCCTTTTCGAAATGGAGAGACGAGATCTCTCGAAACAGCCCTCTCTCCAAATTTACCTCTTCCTGATCCCTCTGATCAGCGCCGTGTTCGTTCTTTGTTTGCTTCGATGTCGCGCTCTCTTTTGATCTGTTGATCCATTATCAGTTCTCGACGTCCTCTCCCATTGATAAGTCTCCCCATCCGCACAACTCTCCCCCACCCTCCCATCCATGCCCCACCGCGTCCAGTCCATGCCCATCCCCTCCTCGTACGTAGCCCCGATCCCTCCCCCCTCCCCCCCTCACCGTCCCCCCAGGCAGAGGCGCGACTATGACTACTACGATCACCCTTATCGTCGGCACACACCTCCCCCCATCGCCACCCTCTCCCACTCCCCCTCCCTCTCCGTATCCTCCCTCGACCGCTCCTCCGTATCCTCCCCCGCACCCCGTCGCCCCTCCACAGACCGCTCCCTCGACTCCCACTCCTACCCTGACCCCTACTACCCGCAGGAACAGCTCGCGAGACCCCGCCCGTACCCCCACGATCCCGTCCGCGACTCCGTCCGCTCGCACAGCTACGCCTACAGCGCCCGCCCACACCCCCCCGACAGATACCACGACCATCCGTACCACGTCTCCCCCCCCTTCACCAGCCCCCCCCT
>JBBPMH010000185.1:0-46926 GCA_038090235.1 Pulveroboletus ravenelii | reverse complement strand
GACAATGACAATGATAAAAATGGAAAAACCTAACCAAGGACAAGGGTCGAGTACCAACAGATGGCCAAGGATAAGGGCTGGATTTAAATGAGGGGTCAAGGATGAGGACCTGGACAAAGACAAACAATGATGAGAATGATGGTGAGAATGATGGTGATGATGATGAGCACAATTTGGATGATGAGAGTGACCAATGGGGAGCAAGTTGATGAGATTTCAAGATCTCAATACATCTTCTTTATAGTCTGGGCATTCCCTGGACTTAGTAGCTATGGTAATATATGAGGCCCTATGAAGGGACACTTGATTCTAGGTATCAGGACATCAAGAAAGCAATGTATCATAGTTGAAAACATAAGAGAGAACAAAGATGTGAAGGAACTGACACAAGATAAGTAAAAATAGACAATCTGGTGGGTAAACCTGGACCAGATTGGATGGATACATATGAGTCCAGAACCAGATTGCAGAGTCTGGACAGCAGATACAACAAGAATGAAATGGACTAACCTTGGGATGGTATGAATGGACTCTGGACACAACTAGGATGCTTGGACAGACACTTGGATAGGCTAGGAAAGGTGGTTTGCAACCATAGGAAGCTGCTGACTCCTACAGCACATCTCTCAGGGATGTACATAGATTCAGCTTGATTAGATACTTACAGAGGCTTTGATGATATCTCCTAACTTATACATCAGGTTGTCTTCACTCCTCATTGTGCATTCTACTGCTATACTTGGCAAGCTAGAGGTGGGGGCATAAGATTACAGTCAGAATCACTCACTTAGGCTATAACAAACTCAAAGGAGCACACCATGATCTGAGAAAAGTAGTGCACTTCAGTGAGAAAAGTAGCATGCTCAAATGAAAAGTAGCACACTCCAATGAACATTTATGCATGTATTTTTTGTGCAAATGGACCCTCATACTTCATATCCTCAACTGCAATTGTATTGTCATGGAAAGCTCAATTATGGTACCCAATCCAGAGAGAGTATCATCAAAAGAAGTAATTGTCTGAGATTTCTGAACCTTATTGCAAACCCCAAAAATATTATCTTAAGTTGGTTAAAATGACAACTATTTTCTCAAAACCAGTAGCAATGTTTGTTGCAATCAATAAAAGGGAAAATTTGGGCTAAAACATTCTGACAGTCTGGTTGCAATTGCTGTTGCAATGCATCATAATGCACCACAGTTAACCAAAATAGTGGCTAATTACAATGGAAGAAGAAATTTTTGACACACCCATCATCATCCAAAGTCTCCTAAGTGCCTGCATCATGCAGACTTGAGGCTCCCCTCCTCTGCCCTCTTCTGGACCCATTCCATGTACTGCTTCTTCATCGTGAAAAATGCGGGCAACAATTTCCTCACCTGATTCCAATTTTCTATATATGAGTCCACCTTAACGAAGTTCACGTTTGTCACGAGCATGCCATCCTTCCATGCCGACTCGACCGTCTCCAACTCGGGGCAGATTTCGCCCAAGAATGCTGCAACCGTGACCGGATACTTGATCTTTGACGTCACAAAGTTGGCAGCACGGCACTTGTCGTTCGTTACCCCGTCGCCCGGGTGCAACCCGAGAAGCCCCAGATGCTCCACATCAATCTCTGAAAGGTCGACTGCGAGCGCGAAATTGGTGAGCGCCGTACAGCAGGAGAGGAGCTTGATGAGGCCTTTGGGAGTCACACAGGATGTGATCCCCCAGCCCGATCTTCTGTTGATCGAGATCGAGGTCAGCTTTGGCCAATGTTTGGCCAAAGCCGTGATCGCGTCGTCGTCGAGGACGATGTCGTACGGCCCGTCGAACTCAAATGTGTCGATGTTAGGGAGTCCGAGGAGAGACTGGAACGTGGACAGAGAGACTTGCTGATCAGCAATGCCGCGTTGTCGTCTGGCGGACGTGGTCAATGAAATCTGTGATAGCTGCTCCGAGCTACATGCATTGATGAGAGTGAGAAAAGAAAGGTGTAACGCATCCGGGGTGCACACGCTCTCCACGACAAACGCCACGCTTCTCGGCTGGAAGCGCATGGATTCTAGGAGTGACGTCAAATCCGGAAGCGTGCTGGCACGCAGCGTCAGCGATTGGAGGGATGCAAACGCGGGCGCCGCTACGAGGGGCTTTATTTTCTCCAGCTGGGAAGATTGGAGCTCAAATGAGAATTTGATCAAAGACGATAGGTGGGATAGGTGGATAATCGTAGCCTCGTCGAGCGCAGGACATATGAGCGATTCCAGTGAATGTAGGTACGGGACCGCCTCAGACAGGATCTTCTCGCCGTCTCGGTTGAAACAGCTGGCGCCCGGTTTGTCTTCGGCCAGTTTGTCCGCGGCAATGCGGAGACTCCTCAACGAAGGACATACAACACCGATGGAGATCGGGATTGATGTCAGCGAGCCGGGGGAGCGCGACGTAGAAGTGTATAGCGAGAGAGAGACAAGAGAAGGTGTCAGCAATGAGTGCAGGAGCGGTGCATATTTTCTGTTTGGCTTGTCCCAATGAAGTGTCCTCAAGTTCGGGATCAGAGGACCGTACCTCGGGGGAGTGGAGAGTGCAAAGATGACGTCGTCGCTAAAGCCCTGGAGGGCCGACGATTGAGGTCCAACAGGACCTGACAGCTCTTGGACTCGGGAGGAATACCTGAAGAAGACTTCCCAGTCCTTTAGTGACATGGGTCGCTCGAACATCTGTCCAGGATTAGCCCGAGCAGTAGCTGAGGAGCAGGGGAGGACAAACCATTCTTGAGCTCACGATCCTCCACAGGTCCTGGGGGAGACATTGAATGAGGTACACGAACGAGTCTAACCTCGCCCACAATACGTCGAGCGCGGTACTGTTGAAGGCGCGGCAAGTGCGCCCAAGCCTGGCCAGTGTGCCCAAGCCCCTGTGTTGATGGTAGACTTCACAGAAGATGACCCGCTGCATCTCGGCGACGGATAAGCACTGGTGCATGTTGTGTTGGACCAAAACCTCAAGTCGAGGACTGTCAGGACCACCAGGAATCGCAGCGCAAATCGTCGAGGCTTTCAAAGCTAGGTGTATTGAGGGAATTGACAACGACCGGAAGAAAGGGGAAAGACAAGCTCAGCGTTAGGGGGAGAGCCACCATATAAACACAGTCTACGATAGGAGGTAAGGGTAATAGAATGGGGTCGTCCGTTCGATGACGAAGGGTGTGCGGTCGTGGCAAGGGGCAGGTCTAGCAAACGACTGAATATCATCGAGCGCAAGCTGCACGAAATCCGAAGTATACCATAACTACATAAATATATCTTCATGCTACCTCAAACTAAAGTTTACGCCATTTCTACATCCTGAGGCGCTGCGACGGATTCCACGATCTTGGACTCCGAATCAACCGTATCGCCTTTCCCGTCATCTGCCATGAAAACATCCAATTCTCTGTCCAGTTCCTCCGCCGTTTTTGCCTTCGGGCGGGTTGGTCGACCAACGGTTGACCTTAGTGCCATACCACCTCTTACAGATCGAGGTACTCTCGCGCGAATAGGACCCGTGCTATGTGGAGTAGTGTGACCCACGCACCACAATTGTCAGAGAATAGTACATACATTGTTGGCTGTTTCGAGTCTTCACCACTTCCAAGGCGCTCGACAAGAGAAGGCCGCTCAATTCTATTCAACAACGAAGCAGTCGAAACACCGGGCATACTTGCGGACCGCATGCGTCGAGGCGGGCCAGCGTCGAAGGCGATTTCCATTGGTTGTCCTAGAAGTCAGGAGTGAGCACCTTGAACATATACACACATTCACGCAGCCACCAGTGAGGCGCACGAACCTTTTGCGAGTTTACCCTCGAATTCTTTCTTGGCACGCGTCGCCTCCGCAGGCTTTTCGTACGTGATGATAGCAACACCGGACGAGCGACCACTGCGATCGTACTTTAAAAGCAAAAGGTGATTTCTCGGTTCAGCTCGGTGTTCATTCTCACTAAAGAGCGAGAAGCGAAAGCGGTCATCGAAACCCCGACTTTAACCACATGGGACCACGATAGAAGTGACCAGACAGGGCGGAGTGACTGCGTGTATTCGAATTCGGAATCATCGTACCCTGATCAGTGGCTCACGAATGAGCGTGCCTATCTGTCCAAAGATGGACTTTCGAGCAACTGAGCACCAAAGAGAGTAAAGAGTCGGATAGCGAACTCACCACCAAGTCTTTAGGCGTGATCTCGTAATGAAGATTGGATACGACGAGCTTTGTATTTGGCACATTAGCGGGACCTGTTGCTGGAACGGTACCAGTCGCGTTGTTATTTTTTGCAGAGGACAAGGGTGCACGGTCATGAAGCCAAGCACCATCGGAACCTCGGGGACGCTACGAAATACGGCATGAATATGCTGATCACAGTATACCTAAAAAAACCATTACAGTGTATGGTCTCTTCTGCCTGTTAGTCTTGAGAGTCATCGTTCTTTCTAGCCAATACTGACGTTTGTGTGATACAGGCAAAGAGAAGAAAATGAGCGTAGTGGAGGAAACCGAAGGGTGGTCTAAAAGGTAAGGGTACAAACTCGGGCACACCGGCGGACTTCAAATTACCCAACATTTCATACTCCGAGTGCCAACTCCTCTGGGAAAGGCTCACTGAGGGAAGTAAACAAAGACATCGTTCCTTTTTCAGTTTGACGAGCGCACGCTGCGGGCTCGTTGGCATCGTCCTGTCAGAGTCCGGTTGGTTAGTATAACATGCTGTTGACCTTGTCGATCAATGCTATGTAGTACCCGGTGCCTAGTTAGATTGAGGTGTTTGTCATGACAAGTACACAACTCAGCCCCCGCAAGAGACTCAGAGTTTAAAATGGCATGACAAGAGTCCCGAGGGCGTGGGTGATGTAGTATGACTCACGTCGCAATCATGCCATTTGGTGAGGTCGTCTGCGGTGCTCCAGGAAGCGGCAAATCGACCTATTGCTATGGAAAACACCAACTGTTCACTGCCCTCGAGCGTCCCATCTCCATCGTCAACCTGGACCCAGCTAACGACAACGTCCCATATCCATGCGCCATTGACATCAGATCGCTCATCACCCTCCAGGACGCGATGGACACCCATGGACTAGGTCCCAACGGCGGCTTGTTGTACTGCATGGAATACCTTGAAGCAAATCTCGACTGGCTAGAGGAAAGATTAACAGAACTTGGGCCGGACGCGTATGTCCTGTTCGATATTCCTGGACAGGTCGAGCTCGGAACAATCCATCCGTCCCTCAAACGTATCATTCAGAAGCTGTCCAAAGTCGGTTTTCGGGTGCGTGATCGCGTTTGCCTATGGCGACCAGCTCTTCACGTAGGTATAATTTCGTTGGCCAGCTGGCAGCCGTTCATTTGTGTGATGCCCACTATGTCACCGACCCCGCCAAGTACGTGTCCGTCCTCCTCCTCTCCCTTCGAACCATGCTCCAGCTCGAGTTGCCGCATATCAACGTGCTCTCCAAAATCGACATCCTATCTCAGTATGGTGATCTCGGTACGTGGGTTTTGGCCACGCAGTAATGAAATACACCCTAAAAAAGCACCCAGACTTCGACCTCGGTTTCTATACCGAGGTACAAGATCTGTCCTATCTGGAGAACGCGTTGAATACAACATCGCCACGTTTTACGGCGCTAAACATGGCATTAATATCTGTGATCGAAGATTACAGCCTTGTCGGATTTGAGACTCTCGCTGTCGAGGTGAGCCGCCATGAAATAATGCATCTTTCTTGTTGCACGACCGGCCCATTCATATACACGCAGGACAAGGATTCGATGCTGCACTTATCCCGTGTCGTCGACCGCGCGACAGGCTACATCTTTGTCCCTCCCAAGGATGCCCCCGCACCAGAAGGCACTATTGATTTAAGCCACGCACCTGCATCTTCCCGGCCGAATCTATATCCATTATTCACAGCTGCCGCAGGGCCGATGGCAGGAAACGTAAGGGATGTCCAAGAACGATGGATAGATGCAAAGGAAGAATATGATGCATTCGAAAAGAGAGAATGGAGGCGGGAAGGGGAGCTTTTGAGAGATCAGGCAGCAAGAGAAAGTGCAAAAGAGAATGAGGCGAGGGTGGACACCGGGAAGATAAGAGAGAGAAGATAATGATATGGCACGAACCTCGTAGACGTTCATCAGGTGCTCATGAGTCTGCGAGAACGGCCATGTTTTCGTTTATTGTATGTACTTGGCCCTTCAAACTATCATCGCCCGTCGAGGAACTCGACTAGTTTAGTCTTGCTTTCAGCGCCAATCTGTGGTTTAAGTGGAGGCATCTAATCGACTGCTAGATTTTGACTCAGACCCATCTGAGATCTGAGATCTCCGTTCTGGTCTTCTCGCCCTCGGTCATGCTCCCTCATTGATTATTCGTTGTTCGTTGTCCGGGTTCTTTCTGCTTTGGCAGTGATACCTAGATGATCGTCTTCCCACCCCACGGGCTTTCGCATCCTCGCGTAATTCGATTTTCCGCTCGCGCTGCTCCTTGACGATATTGATGCTCCATGTGTGATCCGGCGGACTTGCGTGCGAGCTAGCGGATGATGGAGAGCTACCGGTGATGGTTCCCTGGCCTTGTATTTGCGACCTTCCTTGCGGGTAGAGTGCGTGTCTTGGTCCTCCTCGACGATATTCCGTCCCGACGGACGCTCCGGATCCCTTGAGCACATGCCTCTGTCGATACTTCCATGCTTCGAACCTGATCTGTAGGTGCATGTGCATGACTGTCTTTAAACATGCGGCGGATTCCGTCACCCTCGCTCCCTCAAGAATCAGATGCGTGCCTCCCACAAATCTGGTTCTTCCCTGGTCTCGTCCCACTGCCCACTCTCGTACGTCCGGTGATAGCCATCGCGGCATATCGCTGCCTTTTTTTTTCTCCCGTGGGGCGTTGGTGTTGCTTAAGGACTTGGCCTTGTCGGATCGGGCGCATGCGGTAGACTTTGTTTTCGACAAGGGGAAGATAGGGGATACTACCTACCCTCAGTTTCTTCTCTTGAAACAGGCTCCTCACTCTCCCGGGTCAGCGTCAACGTGCGCATTTCCTCCTCTTCGTCCCATTCGTCCAATTGAGGCTCAAACTCGGAATCGAGTTCAGGTTTGAATAGCGACTGAGGCAGGTGTGTATCAGCCCCATGAGCCTCATGGACATCTGGGGTAGGCTTGCATTTCGTCGACATGATCACGGCTGCTTGAGCTTTAGGGCGTCATGCGGTTCACTGACCCTAAACACATAGGGTATCCATTTAGATTAACATCCACTTGAAGTCAGATGAATTTGAAAGAGAGGTGTTCCATTGCAACGCCCTAGAGAAGGCAAGACTGATGCAGCGTAGTCCTCATATGGAATCGGGCCGTCGTAGGTAGGCTGGCGACCAGTCCGCTATAAAAGCTTTAGACGGATGGGTCGCCAGTCTACGTCCTGGACATGCTATTGTGCCGCTTACCAAATTTCTGGCAGTGTCACATAAGAACGCAGAAGCGCCGATGGGATCTCTGCCCACGACCCAACGGAATGTACCTGTCCTTAGCACTACTAGCTGCGTCGTCCTTTTCTTCCCTTCCCACCACCTCCCATACTTGGGTACCAACCTCGCATTGGGTCGTACTCGTCTCTGTAGGTTGACAGCAATAGGTCCTTGCGCCTACACACCCCTGGGAGGGGGGCGGGCTCCCTAACAAGAGCTTTCGCAGACTTGAAACGGCACTCCCATCCCTGCACGATCCCGATCCTCAGAGGGAGACACCTGACACGTGTATCACATAGAACCGACTCCCCGGGATCCTCGCAGTCCCGCATCAGCTGCATATCAATAGAATACAGACCCTTTTCACCTACCTCTGTCAATTGACACCGCCAAGTTCAATCACTACTTTGCCATTCGCCCAGTCATGCCAGCATTTACCATCAAAAGGATACCTTGGTAAGGACACTCGTGAACCTAGCACGTGAAGAATACAAACGGGAGAAGTTTAAACGAAGGGACGCGAACCATCTTTCGAGCTAGAGACCGTCCATCAAATGCGAGATCGTCCATATCGACTGCCAGAAGGCGTGTCCGTGGAGTATGTATACAGTAAATTTCAAAATCCGGAGCGATGCTGTTAGGTGTAGTGTCCCTGTTCCACACAAAAGGCAATGAAACTGGTAGCTACCCCAGGTTTACTCGGTGGTGACAGATTTAGCCCTGAAAGAGTCAACGAGTAAGCGATCAAACGTGGTGAATGTTGTCCACACTTACAAGTTCCTCGGGAAATCGACATCAAAACCGTTCTTGATGGCCAAGTGGTAGCTGAGAAGCTGCAAAGGAATGATGTTCAAGAGCCCTTGCAAAACATCGACAGTCTTGGGTACACGGATGGTCTTAACACCCTGCTTGATGCCGTCGTCACCTTCGTTGCAAACGACGATGGGATGGGCTTTGCGAGCAGTGATCTGTGCAAAGGCCGACTGAACCTTGGGGTATAGCGAATCCTGCGTCATGATAATGATCACAGGCATGTTTTCGTCGATCAAGGCCAGCGGACCATGCTTCAGTTCACCTGCGAGGATACCCTCCGAGTGCATGTAACTAATTTCCTTGATCTTCAAGGCCCCCTCCAAGCAAGTGGCGTGCCTAGGTGTTTTGTGAGCATGGCTAGTGGTAGTACTACAGTCGTCTACTCACTGGTACCCTCTCCCCATAAGCAATAAACTCCGAGAGTTGGCAAGTACGCCGGTCGCGAGTTCTCGAAGGCTTTGGTCGAGGGCAAGGACAGTCTTGATCTGCCCTGGGAGTGCTCGGAGGCCATCGATGATGGCATTGCGACGTGGTGTAAATGAAATACGGTCCTCGGACAACTGCAGTGCCATAAGCATCAATGCAATATACTGAGATGTATATGCCTGCAGCGCGAGTCAGAGCCGAAAAGTAAACTGAAGAACGCCCATCGCACCTTGGTTGATGCAACGCCAACCTCGGGACCAGCGTTAATGTGGACACCACAGTGCGTTTCACGAGAGATGGTGGAACCAACAGTATTGACGACACCAACACAGAGAGCCCCACGATCAAGGCAGTACCTTAGAGCGAGAATAGTATCGGCCGTCTCCCCACTTTGACTGACAAAGATACAGACGTCGTCACGGAAGATTGGCGTCTTACGATCCAGGAAGTCCGAGGCAAGTTCAACGCTGACAGGAATCTCTGTCAATTCCTCGAAAATAGCGCGTGTCGCCAAAGCAGAGTGGTAACTTGTACCACAAGCACAAAACACGATGCGGCGGCCACGACGAATAATTTGGAGGTACGAACGAAGACCACCCATTGTGACCTTGTAATCGTCAAAGTTGACACGTCCACGCATGGTGTTCACGACAGACTCCGGTTGTTCGTAAATCTCCTTCTGCATAAAGTGGTCGAACTTGCCCTTCATGATCGCTGCAATTTCGATCTCCAGAGTCTCAATGCTGCGTGTTGCGGGGGTGTCAACTTGGCCATCATTGCGGCGGAGGCGGTGAATGTGAAGTTGACCATCAGAAATGTGCGCAATGTCATCATCCACAAGATAGAGCACACGCTTGGTGTGCTCGACAATGGCAGAAGCATCCGAAGCGATAAAGAATTCAATGGGTTGCGGTGTACCATCTTCGGAAATGAAGTTACGAGATTGCCTGCGAGAAATCTTGGGGCCCAAGGAGGGAGGTGCGAGACGAGAAGTAGGCGAGGTAGGTGGCTCAACTGAAGCCCAAGTAGTAAGTATCGACGAGAACACAAAGATCGACGGCAGCGCTTACGGCTCTCGACTGCCTTGGTATCGGCATCGGCACCAGCAAACTCGACGTCCACGAAATCGACCTTGAGCTTCTTGTCGGTCTTGACACCAATGAGCAGCGGGGAACCGCGGCGGGCAGTAACAATTTCATTGGGGAAGTGGACGGACTTGAAGACAAAGGCAAAGGATCCCTCCAACTCTTTCAAGACAGCCTTGACTAATGCGGTGAACGTAATACGCTTGTCGGGCTGCGAGTCCCAGACATACTTGGTAAGGATGGCGACGGCCTCGGTGTCAGTGTCTGATTCGAACCGATAGCCGCGCCTCTGCAGAACCTGTCTGAGGGCCGCGGCGTTGGTTACGATGCCATTGTGGACGACAATGAACTCGTCACTCGATCCAGCGCGTATAGGGTGACAGTTGATGGTTGAAGGGGGCCCGTGGGTGGCCCAACGGGTGTGGGCAATGGAGACCTGGGACGTGAAGATCTTCGCCGTATCTATGTCCGACTCGGCGATGCGTTTACGCAATCCAGCCACCTTGCCGACCTCCTTGAAATAAATGATCTGGTTCGGCTTGTCCCCATCGATGCCAATACCGGCCGAGTCGTAGCCACGGTATTCTTGGCGAGCGAGTCCATTGCAAAGGATCTCAAGGAGTTCCTTGCGGTCCTGATGGTGTCGCATCAGATACCCGAAGCGAAATCAAAACTACCACATATAGTAAGTCGGGAGCGCAACCGGCTATGGCGCCATGGAGTGCACGACGCACATGTATGCGTGGGCAGACAACAATGGAGAGGTATACCAAGAGGTTGCGCGCATTAAGCAAGACACGGAGGAGACTTACCTTGTCCTTCAAAAAGTTGCAGTAACCAAAGATGCCACACATTGTGAGTGTCTTGAACGAGAAAGCTGATGGAAACAAGGACGAGGTGAGCGACTGGGGGACGGGCGACCGGCGGCGGGCAGGCAGACGTACGATTGAGAGTGAGCGGGGCGTGTGTAAGGGGTCGTTGACGGTAGAGATGAAGATGGGAGAAGAACAAGGGACGGCAAGAGGGAGTTTAAGTAGTCCATTCTGGGTTGAGGGTCAACCAAATAAGCCCAAAGCTGTAATGCAGTGTGGCCTTCCTATTTCGGCGAACTTGATTGCCTAGTTGATCGCCCCCGCCATCTGGACACCGCTTGGTTGGAGTCAGAGCGGGCATAGCCTCCAGTTTACGACCAGCTAGTTTATGTGTAAGTCTTCCTCGAGTTCTTTGAGGCGAGATGCCAGCACACTCGAGGCGAGACCTGACACGGCCGTATGTTGCCGACCCAAACATGTCCTCAATGATGCGCCTCTACGATAGACCCATCAGGATATAAATAAAATGGCACTGCTTCGCTCGCCACTGTCTCCGTCAGCGATGGTTCTCTGACGACGGGGCACACACGTGGACCAACACCTTTCTCATGTGTCAAACTTAGTCCAACAGTCTAGATTCCTGGCTGAGGCCTGCTCTTGTACGTATTTGCTTACCGGTCATGGCTAGCCAACGAGCATGAACGTGATGCTAATAGGGACCGCAATTCGTTTCAAGCAGCCGCAAACACCGGTTCCCCAACAGCCATCAATGCTCAGAATATCTCGGCGCCAGGCTAACTCCGGCTCCAAGAGCCCATGACCAGTGCTTCCTGTACCCAGGTGCACTCATGGATCTACATCGTTTTCAGGCGTTCCAGCCAGGATGCACGCTGCGTTCGCGCAACGTAACCCTTGATGAAAGGGGCGGTCTGCGAACCCACCTGATCGAAGCCTTTCCCGCTTCTGCAAGCGAACTCGTGGCACTTCCCTTGATCCTGCTGCTGCACGGCTTCCCGGAACTCGCATATTCATGGCGTAAAGTCCTTGGTCCCCTCTCTGTAGCCCACGGAGGCTATCATGTCGTCGCCCCCGACCTGCGAGGGTACGGGCGCACCGTCGCAGAGCACGGCGAGACGCCCAGACAGATCCAGCATGAGGACCCAATCGCACCGTTCCACGTCCTCAACGTCGCGGAGGACATCTGTTCCCTTGTCAAAGCCCTTGGACATGGCTCGGTTGCCATGGTCGTCGGCCACGATTTCGGATCCCTCGTCGCTGGTCACTGCGTCATCGCTCACCCGGAGCTCTTTCGCTCCGTTGTCTTCATGAGCGTACCGTTCACAGGAGTAGAACGACCACGTCCCCCCCACGTCGATCCAGCTGATAAAGCGAGCCCCCAACCCCTCATGACGCTCGCCCAGGCCGTTTCCATGGCCCTCGTAGCCCTCACTCCACCCAGGAAGCACTACACCGTTTACTTTACGACTCGCGATGCCAACAGAGACATACTCGGAGAACGCGAGGAAGACGTCTACCACTTTCTCGGTGCATACTATCACATCAAGAGCGGTGCATGGGAGGGCAACACGACCCATCCACTCCCGTCTGCGTCGAACCCATCTCCAACGATCGATGCGATCGCGCGCGACCTAGCCACGCTTCCAGAGTACTATATCATGCCAGCACACGAGAACATGCGGCAGCTCGTTGAGCGGCACGCCAGCCAGCATCCACACTTTACGTGGCCCCCAGACGATATCGATGCCGGGAGGGTGTACGCATCCGAGTTTGCCCGGACGGGCTTTCAGGGTGGACTGAATTATTACCGATCGATGCTCTCGCCGCCGCCTCCGGAGACGGTGGATGAGCTGATCGCGCTCTCGGAGCGGAGGGTGCACATCCCTGCCGCGTTCGTTTCTGGTGCGCGCGATTGGGGAGTATACCAGGTGCCTGGTGCTATGGAGAAGATGAGACACCTCTTTGGGATGCAGAGCGACGATATTGTGCTGATTGAGGGTGCGGGGCATTGGGTACAACAGGAGGCCCCGGATCAGGTGATCGCCGCGGTCCTCCGCTTCTTGCACAAGGGAGCTACTTGATGACTCCCCCGTCCTTTGCTTGCGCTCACCTAACTTTGTACCACTCCTCATAGTTCCGTCCTGTCCTGTTTCGTTATTACACATCGGTCAACAGGAGGTGGTCTTGCTAATAATACGTAATCATGAACCGTTGACAATGATACATTGGTGTGAAATGGACCAAGGAAGAGAAAGAAAGACGTCAACACACTGCTATGCAAAACAACAGAGGAGAGAACCAGATGATCGATGCCGCAAAATCAAAATCGGGCTTGAACGAATGAGAAAAGGAGGGGAGGGGAAGCGAATAAAAGGTACCTTGGGTCTTAAGTTAGAACCTCACCAAAAAGAAAAGAGGAATGAAGCTCAAATCCTTTTTTTTGTTTTTGTTTTTGTGCCGCCAATCGATGTGCACAGATCATCCCTATCGATTCGTTCCCACGTCTAACGTCAATGCACACATCGCAGGACGGGATCATCATCATTGAACTGAGCCAACAATGTAAGGCACTTCTTTCCCGGGAGGAGCAGCCACGACGACACCAGTGTCGACATAGGGTGAACCGGGGGTATGGACATGTGTAACATGGTTCGCGATCGCCTTTGGGAGGGCCGCGGCATGGAGGTTCGTCGTGGAGGACGCCGGACTGACGTCTGCCGTCCAGGAATATCGGCCATAGAAACTCCGCTTTGTGCGTACGCCAGCTTCGTATGCCGCTCGCATGGCGACAGCGGCTTTGCGAGTGGTAGTTGCCGTCGAGGCACTCGTGCCAAGGCTGGACGAGGAGGACCGCGAGGCGAGAACAAACGAAGCCGACCCGATAGACGGCGAAGGCGAAATCGGTGGAGAAGACGGGTCCGCGAGCGGATTGTCGGGCATCGTCTCGGAGGAAGAGGAGGAGGATGGGGAGGAAGGTAGATACACGTGCCACTCCGTGGCGGGATGCTGCTCCTCCTGACAGCCCAGGGCGAATGTGGGCAATGTGAGAGGGAAGGATGTGAGAAAGTCCACCGGAGATCGGGCAGGTGCCACCGCTTTCGGGGATGGGGTTGATACTTCTTTCGTGGACGTCAATTCGATGCATCGAGCCTCCCACATGGCGAGATTCGCTGTACATTGATCGGCAAACTGTTGCATCTCTAGGGGCACAGTAAGCGTCAAGACGTGTCAGACGATATAGCGCTGCTTTCTGACCTGGGATGCCTTTCGTAGTGATATCAAGGAGAGGCTTCGCAAACGTGCTGATGAAGTAAATTTGCCCTCGGACTTGACCCAGAGGTGTCTCCGAGGGCGGTACTGTGGGTGGCAGCTGCCACAGCCTTTCCAGTGACGCCTGACAGTTCCATTCCGCCATCAGCGCATTCGCCCAATAGTGCGATACCCCCGGTGGACGGCTCTGGCACACGGGTGAGTGAAACGTTCCCGAGGATATAACGATAACGTACGGGATTACTGATGTCGGCGCACTTGATGAGTGCTTGACACAACAGCAACTTGCGGTAGCCCAGGGAGTAGTCCTTGCCGGCCAAGAGAAACCCAAAGTTGTCCATGAATTCAAAGTGGACACTCATATCGGTTGCGAGAACGATGCCGGCAAGGTTTTTTCGAAATACTTGTCCCCCTTTTGGGCGATCGAGTAGACTGCCCAGACCGTGATTACGGCGTATGACTTGAACGAGGATTGCATAATGCATCTGCTCGAGAGCCGACTTTCCGTCAAACACGGCTGATAGGGGTGCATCCGCATTTTTCTAGGGGGGGTTGAGCGTCAATGACGGTTGACGCGCACGGGCTTCGGCTACAAAACGGACTAACCATAAATATGTTTGTGAAGCCGGGATGACCGACGTCATGGCCGATGGCTGCGATGTAAAGTGTAAAGATGTCAACGTTCCCGAGGCTAGACACAAGACGGCCCTCTCTCTTGTCTGGCCGCCATGGGCCGCTATCGCAACAAAGGATGGAGACCGGAGGGACGGCGCCCGCGGCACACAAGAAAGCTTGACATGCTTGCAGGACGTCCAATGCGTGTTGAAAGTTGTGGTAAGAATTTCGTCCGCAATAGAGGCATTGAAGATGCTTGAGGAAAATCGATATATCATCTGTGTCGTCAACGCATGAGGTGGCACACGAAACGTAACAGGACAGATGCCAGACTGACTTGGAGAAACGCCCGTGTCATTTTCCATGCTTTCCATCTGAAACAGACTTTCGAAGAGGATCTGCGCACAAAATAGGACCTCTTCGTCTGGCAGTTTGTGAGGCTCAAAGTGCCAGCTGTCAAGACGACGGATTAGGCGGGTGCGAGTTTCTGGGGGGATCTGAATGGGGAATCTAGAAGACATGTTGGGTGGGATGAGAAAACGGAATGAGAGAGGGAGACGTACGGATCCGTATCGTGGTGGATGACGGTCGTCTGTGTCTGGGTATACATTTCGTAGAGCAGTTCTGCATAGCTGGGGGGGCGATGAGGGGGGGAGGCATGATTAAAAAAGAGCGTACCGGGTCTCCCCCTGCCGAACCTGGTCCCAACCACCCCATCCACGGCCCAAACCTCGGTTTTCGAGTGCGAGCGCTAAACCGCCGACATCGACGCTCCTTCGCCTCCCATGGGCATAGTCCTCATTATCGAGCATCGAAGTGGGTCTTTTACAGAGGATATCCAGTGTGCGGGGTGGGGATGGGGAGGGAGGAGGAGGGGGGCGTTATGGGTTCTGTCGGTGGAGGATGATCTCGACGCTCGCGTGGTTGCTTGACACTTCTCCGCTCTCGTGGCAGTCGCGTGGGCGACCTGCCTTTTTAGTAACAATGCCTCAGCCGGTCCGAAGATGCCCGGTGGACCACCTCCTCGCGCGACGACGGTCCGCACGTCGAAATGCTCTACAAGTTAATCCCTGTCCCCCCCGTGAGCAGTCTCCCTGGAAGTCCGATCCTCAGCGCGGAGATGGCCACTGTGGAAAGAGCCACGCGATGCGCCTCGGAAGTCCGCGTGCGGTTTCGGACTTCAAACCAACGACACGGTTGGCAGTCCCTCGTTTCGCCTACTTATCGCCTGCGTGAACGACGCGACGCCGTTCGTGACTCCCTCGGGGAAAACACATAGTCACAGTCGGTCTGAAGTCGGGGATGTGGGAAAGCGTCGATGGGCTATAGGTGGACGGAGGGAGGTACGCTTTATAACAGGCCGACTAACCCCTGCCACTCCTGTCGTGCACCCCGAGTAACGATCCAGCTGATTCTCTTTTTTTTTTAAGATGAAAAAAGTCCGATCCAGCCGCTTTCCCCCGGTTTCTTTTGCTCGTCCCGCGCAGCAAACGTTCACACCCAAGGCGTCCGCGGTCGTCACCTCCTGCATGGACCAAATCGGAACCCACGCTGCTACCCGACTGATATCCCAGTGGCTTTGGCCATCCGCCAAATATACGACGCAGCACTACAGCCGCTCAGACGGAGATACGGAATCCATGAGTGCCCCAAAAATATCATAGGCTTCCAACCATACGGTCTTTCTCTCTGTCTTCATTACGTCTCCATCGGACCTTGAGGTGTAGCCACTCACCTCGTGATTCAGGCTTGCCGACAAACTCTGTCTCGCACCCGCACTGATTGCTGATAGAGTTTCCACGCGGTGTCTATTAACTTGAGCGAATCATACCCTCAACGTGTTCCCGAATTTCCAGTGCGTGCCCTTGCTATCTCTAGTAGGGCAGGGTTTCCACCCGCCGTCTGTCTGATCGGACAGACGCCTAGTCGGACGGGGACTTGTTCTACTTCGTGCCTGAACCGACCAGGTCCAGGCGACATGGCGTGCCACATGTTGATCAAACTATCTCCATAATGAAAACTCGGTTCCAGCCCGTCAAACCCGCACAAAATTCACCCCGACGGAAACTCCCATTTGTTTTTTGTTCTGTGAAGACCAGAAATGAGGGAGCGTCCTGCCAAGGGATAGATCCCAGATGTGTCTGTCCTATTAGGACAACGGCGCTGCGAGGTCACTCATCAAATTCAACGATCCTGCAGTGACCGATTGAGCAAGGTCGAATTCACGCCATCTTAGATGGACGAACGGAGACACATGCCACCAACTCATTGAATCGGCTCTTCCGCGTAGTTATCCGGGCCCCAGAGCTAAAACGACCGCCCACAGATCCCCCGCCCATCACCTGAGCGCGGCGATCATGTGTGCCCCGTCGCGCTCGGAGTGGGGTTATTCAGCGTGTGCCCAACGTTGGGTTCGGATCGTTTCTGTCACATCATTGATGACACTCCCCACGGCGGAGAGGTAGAGAGTGTGAGTGAGACCGTGTCTCTGTAATGCTGTCCCATGCTGGCATGCAACGGCGCGCATCGTCACGTCGACGTCGCCCTCCCACTTTTTTCTCGGACCGTTCACCGAGGACATGAACATGGACATGACATAAAAATAAATAAAAAATTGAGTTCCAGACGCCGACGACACAGTATCATGAACCGGTGCCACGATGCTGTTATCGTCACGTATGTATGTGCCTTCCTCGGTCCGTCGCGACTGCGGTACGATCCTGTGGTTCGCAAAGATCACAGACGTCCAGCGGGCATCAGCATCACGATGACACTGAGTACCATCACGCGCGCGTCTTCCGCCGCGCCGCCGGTCGGCGATACGCGTTTATGTCCTTGCAATGTATCTACACACCAGGATGAACCATGTAAAAAACAAGAAACCCGGGTTGCCTCGAGACCACGCTGCACCTCGGTAGCGAATGCGTCGTCGTCCCTGGACGCGATTCAAACGGGCCCCCCTTTTCAACATGTAATATACAGGGTCCACTTGCGCCGGTCGGTCAGTCAAACGCCCCGAATTCGATCGTCGCGGGTCCACATCGTACGACGCGGCGTTCCAGTCTGAGCCATCTATCCTTTTAGACGCGTCCGGTCGCATTTGCACCGGGAGCCCATCCTGATTCTGAAATCCACCGCCCGCCCATCACGTCGTTGACCATCCGCGGCCAACGACCGATGACGATCCATCGTTCATTTCCAAGCTCGCCGCCGCCGTCGAACACACGCACGAAGCGATGCGCGGTTCGCGTGCCGGGGACACGTACAAACACGAATTGTTTTCGTCACCTCGCCGTGGTTTCCCCGCGCATGGATCGCGTACCTTTTTGACTATGACCCCCATTCTCCGTTCGTTTACCTCGCGCAGCCGAGGCTGGTGCGGTGCCCCTGCGGATAGATTGGCCTCGGTCGCACCGACCTCTTGCAGTGACCACCCACATGGCGGCCGCCGTGATGGTCCGACGAATATGAAAAAAAAGGCCGTGTTGGATCACCCCCTTTTCTCGGCTCGTATTCGGATCACGTTCGAGTGTCTTGGAGTGCTTCGGTCTTCGTTCGTGCCCGACCGTTTCTTCTCTGGCATGGAATGCGTCCCATGGACGTCAATAGGACCATATACCTTGTTTCGTGCAGGTTGATATATGCATACGCAACGTGATGGGTTATCGAACCGATCAGAAAAAAGTGCATCCCTATCAAGGATGCCAGTTGCTGACGTTATTCCGCCATAATGAATCATATCCCCTAGGGGAATAGAAGAAAAACCACGTCCGAAGCGATGGGAAATGAAATCTAGGTCCATGGCGCGGCAAAGGCCATGTAAGGGGAGTGGCCCAGGGTATTCTGACCCCACATGCAGGCGGCGGCGATGGGCGACGGATAAACAGTAGGTGGCAGCGTGATGGGTATGCAAGATGTGACACGATGCGAATGTAATGTACGTATGTATGATTTGCTACTAGTATATATACTACATGCGTTCCAACCCTTTGAGCAAGCAATATCGGATGCGGCAGTTTGTCCATAATTGAGAGTACCCAAGAAGAGCAGAGCAAGACATCAAGAGAGGGAAGAGAAACGTGCCTCTATGATCGTGGAGTGGCCTGCGAGGCATAGAATAATACAGGGGCAGTGATACACTGTATGTGGCTTCGGCGAGAGAACTCTTCCGACGACGGAGACGGCGAATGGTGCAAGTCTATATCATAAAAGGGTGCTGGAGAGTCGTCGTACTCGACCACCGCCTGGCCATCGTTGAGATGGAGGGGAGGTTGTCGAGGGGAGTAGCGCAGCTACTGGGCACGGGGAGGGTGTACGAGGAAGTGTACTGTGCCAGTTGTCGTCAGTGGGATGTCATCCAGAGGATCGAGAACGAGCTTACGTCTGACGAAGGATGATCTAAAGGCGTTCTGCGGGGAGAGAGAGAAGACGGCGAGGGGGAGTGGAGTAGCGGCTGGGGGCTATAGGGTCGTAGCGAGGGAAGGGTGTAGGACGCCGGAGAGTCATTTTCGAGCCAGCCGGCATGGGAGGCGGTCGGGTAATGCAACGGTGGGTCAGCACAGTCCGGCCAGCTACCGGTGTCGTCGAGGGTGTGCGACGAGGCGGGCTGGGGCTGGAGCGGATCGCTGGGAGCGCGCTCGTAGCCTGGGAGGTCGAGCTGAAACTCAAACATCTGTGGTTCCTCCTCGAGCGGGCCGGCTTCCTCGCCAGTCCAGGTTGTTGTGGGCTGGCCTGCGCTCTCGTGCATGGAAAAAGGATTGAGACGGAAGACGCCCATCATCTTGCGCATGGCCTTGCTGGCCTGGGTGGCGCGCAGGGGGACCTCTGTCGGGGGAGCGAGGGAGCTGCTGGCCTGGGCAGCGGGGGTTGGGGCAGAGAATTCCATGACGAAGCAGTCTGCGGCGACGGCGTCCTCGGGTTCTACTTTTACGGGGGGGATGCTGGCAGAAGAGGCGATGGAGGAGGCGCGTGCTGAAGGGGATGTAGCCACACTGCTTGCGGGCCGTTCGGAGTTTGATGCGGTCTCTGTATCATCGATAGTGTAGAGCCCATCGCCCCATGGATGAGGGTCGTACTTTGGATTGGAGGGGGCGATGTGTTGGGCTGGACGGGTGGGCGATAGCGACGAGGACAGGGGGTGGTGGACTGCGGGGACGATTGGGCGGGAGGATGGCGAAGGGTAATCGGAGTGGTGGAAGAGGGAGAAGGGCGGGGGACGGAAACCCGCGTTTACGGGGACGTACGGGGGCGGGGATGGGGGTGGGGGGGACGCGTAGGTGACGGAGGGCGTGGACCAGGCGGAGTAGGGAGTGGTGGACCAGGGAGAGGGAATCTGGTGGGCAAAGGCGGTGTGGGGGTCGGGGGATGGCCTGGGGGAGTAAGACCAGGAGGAGGTGGAGGGAATGAGGTGATCGTGGGGGGACCTCTCGCTGGGTTGAAAGCGACGTTCGGTGAACATGGGGAAATGATCCAAGGACATCAGGGATGATCGGGGACGGGCGTTGGTGGACGGGTGGGTCGACGGGGGGGAGGACGGGGAGAGGAGGGGACGGGGAGGAAGTTATAAAGAGGATGGGGGAGGATGTGATTGGTCCATTCGGGCTCCCCCGTCAGGAAGGGGGAGAGAGAGACTCGCTGGATCTGGCGAACCCAATCTAAAAGGCACGATAAATAAACCCTTGCCGTCATTCCCATCCCAGGATTTAAATTGCAATATCTGCATGGAGAAACCGAAATTCGCCCATGGCAGCGTCACGTCTGTGGACGCACGGTGAGGTCCATCCATCATCCTGACGCAATGCCTTCTTCTTTTTTTGCCTTTTATGTCCAGTGCTTCTTCAAACGATTCGCCATGCTTGCCGGACGATTGCCTTTTCCGGGAGAGTCCTCCGAGAGCCTCGGCGCTGTGCCCCGCCAATCCTCCTGCTTCGAATCCAGGCCAACGGCAGGGCGTATACCGCACTCATCCGACCCCTCCACGATGATCCGCCGAAGCGCCCACGCCCCATCGCGGATTTCAGTCGGCCGACCCCCCTTCTTCCGACTTCCGATTCACCGGCGCTCATCGTTGTCGGTGCGTCCATGTGCTCCCTCAGATTCGCTTTTCGCGTTCCCCCTGTCCAGATCTTCTCTGGTTCTGCCCCACCTCCACACGCCGGTGCCACCTGCGCCTGCCCACCAGAATCGCGAGACCAGCGCCGTAGCTCCCTAGATCAAGTCCACGCTGATCATCCCGACTGCGCCGACTCCGTCCACATCGCAAGATATCCATGTGCAACGCGTCGCAGGCGTGAATCTTCCGCGGACCTCCAGGCAGATCTGCCCAAGATCGCACGTCGTCCTGGCACCCCTGCGTCTTGACAGACTCCCACTCGAAAAAGTAAGCACAACGGCCAACCGGGCGCGCAACTTGCCACACACTCGCCCCATCCATTCTTCTTCCACCCCCTTTCCGCCACCGCCCGAGCTCGCCTTGTTCCAACACGGCTTCCCGTCCGTAGATTGGGTCGATGTCGTCCCCGAGGCTTCATCTGTCCGCTCACCCGACCGTCGCCCGTCAAGGCAAGCCGAGTGCCAACTGCGACAAATGCAGAATCTAACGGATCACGACCTTATCTCCCCGTCCAGTATGTCCCAAGAATTTCCCCAGTTTGACATCGGTGGCCAGAAGTCGCGCGTCGTGCAGCAAACCGCGACATTCTTTGCGAACGCGGGACACGCCGCGGCACTAATAAAACTGTCCCGGAACATGCACGCCAGCACCTCCGATATCCCGGGTGAACTAGATATGATGGATGAGCATGGGCATATGAGCAGAGGAGGTGCATGAATAGTCATCGAGGCGCTTGCTTGAATTGCTGTATATTGCATCGCTTGGTCAGTACAATGTACCCTTGTACGTTGGCCTGATCCGCGGACGACCCGAAAAAGACGCATCTAGATTTGAATTTCGATAACGTTCGCCAGGTGCGCCTGCACGCGAAGTCCATTGGGCAAGCGACGATCATCATGGACCAGCGACAAAAGACACCGTGCCTGTGCACCGCGGCAAATCGCGCACCAAACAGTCCTATCGTAAACCGAACGCCACCCTCACACACCCCATCATCACGGACCCGTATGACGCCCATGGAAAAAAAACCCGGTGACCACATTCCCATCTCGTCTGCGCTCGCTCCACCTCAAGGGACTGAGAGAGGGGACATCGATCGGAATGAAACGACGAGCCCTTGGAACACGAGGACGCTGGGGCTCTCCGTTCACGTTATTCCGTCATTCAACCTTCCGTAACCAAACGCGCGGGGATCTCGCGCATGTAGCCGTATTTCGCGGACACAACAAGACGCCGCGCGTTGTTGTTTGCGATCGCAGGGACCGTGGACCCTTTTGTTTGTTGTGCGTGCCAGATGCTGACGCGGGATGCAAGGCACGTCTGTGTGCAGGATCAGAACGGTGGGGAAAAGGCGAGGTGTCGTGTACGTACGAGCCTGACGCGTCTGGCGTGTCATGCACCCTGCAATCGCGAGAGCGAGGGAGAACGAGAGAGAAAGAGAGAGTCAAGTGGATTACCACGTCGGGCCAGGATTCGGAAGAGACGTGCAACCGAGCCGGACGGTGGCGCGTGGCAAATATAGGTCGTCCCACAGCTGGCTGCGAGACTTGCCAAGATGTCGAACCGCAGCTGGTCGTCGTGCTCTGATAGGCCACCCACTTCTTCCCACAGTCGGGGGTGACCACAACCCCCACATGACTGGAATTCCCGGGGGCCCTCAACGCGTTCGTGAGGCGGCTTTGTTGTTCCCAAACATAATTAGCTCGACACGTTAGTTAAAGTCACGTGGACGAGTCATCTCTCTGACCAGTATGCCTCTCCTCCTCAACCGGACGATTCTGGCGACCGCAGTGGCGATGGCGCATGTCATACCCCGATCCCATCAATCTAATTCTCCCCATCGATCCGACAGGACGTCGGCTCTTACGCACCCCGATCGCACCCATGTAACGTACATTCTCCCCATCGATCCAACAGGACGGCGCTTTTACATACCCTGAGTGGCAGACTGAAATGACATCGAGCCACGACGACGCAGACGGACACTCGAGATCTCAGACCAACGCCATCCGGATGCCGTTCTATACGCCTCGTCTCGTAAACGAATTCGAGGCGCGTCTGCCTTCAAGTTCGCTCGTCCCCTCGTCCTTATCAAACGACGGGCTCGGTGATCATATAGGGATTTCCATGGGCGCGATCTGCCCCCCCATTTACGAGAGCCCATGGATGACTTTATGGTATGGCGCCGTGATGTGACATACGAGACAGGCATGTCCTTGATCGATCCCACGCTTTTATGTTTTCCGTCGTAAGGCGCAAGGCCGCAATACCATCGCGACCGTGCGGCTAACCGCGCATTCATGAACGCGACTTTCCAAACCGCGCGATTCGATTGAACACGCCCTTTACGTGTGGACGGAAGTTAGAAGATGCAGAAGAAACCCTGTGGGTAATCATGTCACATCAAATCAAGCCAAGACTGCACCACCCCACCGCCCGATCCACCACCGGCACATATCCTTCCGCATCCTGAGCTGTGCAACGTCGAGTCCGCTCGCGATCATCGAACCCCCCTCACCCATATCAGGCCGGAACGGTGACCCAAGCTTAAAAGTTGCACACGTGGGGCACAGTGTAATTACCTGTAGCAACGTACACACACCCTTGCGTCGACTTGGCCACAAACGAGGTCAAAAGACACCCAGAGAGGCGGACAAAATGCCAAGAAACATCCAGGGACGGTCACGGTGCAATCAATCAGCCTCACACCCAAGAGAGGCCTCGTGTCCGTTCCCCATTCGTACCCCGTGCAACCAACTTGACAAGACGGGTGGTCGTGTGCCGTTTCGCTCAATGTTCGCTTCGAGGTTGCCGAGAATGCTGTCGTCTGGATAATCGGTGGCGATGATCAGGGATGGGGGCTGGACAAAGGTCACGGCGAGCAACGAGGGCAGTGCGCACCGCACCTAGCTCGACGACTGAAGTGCATGGTCAATATAAACAAAAACGCCGCTCCAGATCCATCATGTATCTGAACAGCTTACGACCTTCCACTAGAAGGACCCCTCGTTCGATAAGTTCGGAAAGAACAAGCGCAGGCGAAAAGGGATGACTCCAAAGCAACGTGTTCGCCTCTTGCATTTAAAAAAAAGAAAGAAAGAAAACAAGAACCGGCGCCCTTACCGAGTAAAGTAAAATAAAACGCACCTTTCCCTCCTAATGGAGAACGAGGAAGAAACAAGGTGACGATCGATTGGGAAAATGTATTATCAATGTGGAGCGAACATATCAGTGATTGAATTCACCTTGGGAGCCACTCTGAGTCTCAAGGGGCCGTACTGGACGTGGCCAGGGTCCTGCGCCGCCTCACCCCCCAGATTTTGAGTGCATCAGACAAGACGCCTTCGACGCCCTGATCCATTCAGCCGCAACGTCGCCAATGGTCGTGAGCAGAACGAACCCGCATTCAATCTCCGCGACAGAACCAAACCATTCAACTTGTCACTCCGCGCAAATGACAGCAACTCCGGGAAATATGATGGCGTCCTCCCGCCAAAGGCCAGGATTGCGGGACGCCCTCGACGCCAAATAGAACGTGCGCTGATCCTTTACACTAGCTCCATTCCACACCTTACGGCACCTCATTTCCCGCTGGTGCGGTGCCAGGGACCTTCTCCTGCCATTGGAGGACCTGCTCCCAAGCACACTGTTCGGCCCACTGAGGATCAAATATCCGCGTGTTCGTTTACACTCCTCAATCCATCCGAACCGCAGCGATGCAGCATGCCGTGACTATAGCATCCAACGGGAATACATCCCACCCGTTCTCACTCACGGCATTCCTCTTCATCGGCGCGTCCGCCGACGGTCTCTGCCCTTCTACGCTTTGTGATGGAAATGCAAGCGGGTTTACCCATGAAAACCGGTCGGTTTTGTTTCGTTCATGATCAGCGTTTCGGACTTCCTGGCGCGCTCTTCTCTTCCTAGGATATGATGCCCGTGATGTCTCACACAGTCGTACCAGCCTCAGCACCTCAGATTATCCACCTATTTCCCATTCAAGCGTGTGGGCGCACAGGTCCTTCCGTGCCACCATCACGCAGACAGCTTCGTGATTTCATCTCATCTGCGGACAGAAAAGAAAAGAAAATTGAAAATGATGTAGACCTGTGGTTCGGACGTGAGGCTCAGCGTACGTTGACATGTCCGTTCCGACCACCAAGGGAATGGTGGCGGTCCTCCTGGGCTGAGTTAGATCATCGTCCAGCCATCGTCCCCCGCCCTGGAATGTAGATGCTTTGGTCATATCCGTGGTTCGTCCATCCCTTCCTGTTATTGGAAATCACATGTCCGCATCCATAGCCCAGATTCGACATGACAACTCATTCAATCTGGATAACAGACTCAGGTATCCACCTGGTGTTACAGCTGGGCCAAGTGAGACATCGTCTCAGCGGAGGGCTGTATGACGTCTGTCACACATGGTCGGCCACAACGAGGCCTTCAAGAAATATCAAGCACAGCAGGATTTCATTCCAAGAGAACGAGGGGCTCAAGAAACGTCAGCCGAAAAAAAAGGCGTGAGAACTCGGCCCCCACCCTAACTCATAACACCACAGCGGAAATGACCTGTCCGTCTGAGGATAATCGATCTCAAGAGGACTTTAGAACGCTCGCCACTCTGGTGGCACGGGATGATACACACTATACGTTGTGCGAACGTGCGATTGAGAGGTGCAAACTCAGGAGTTCATCTCCGTAGACCTCGAAATCCGCTTACACCGAGGCGTTCCTGTATCTATATCAGGGGGGGATGATAGGCTGAACCGGCTATAACGTGTCCCTTATGAACCACTGAACAACCTCTTTCCGTTCCGCTGGGCAGTGCAAGTGGAAAACGTGATCCGAGCGTTCCTCTCCTCAACAGCTGTCGCACTTAAGATAATCAAAAGCGCTGCGTAAGCATGCTCACACGTTTTCGGAAATGAGAATACGCGTTTCTGCCCCGAAGGATGCGTTCGCAGCACGGGGCGTTTACGATAGCTCGGTTGACGAAGATTCCGTGCGTTTCGTCAAAGAGACTCTTCCTCCCAACGGAATCCCCCGCCGCCCCCATGCGCAATGTTGGCAAGCCTAGCATCTCGATGCATTGATCTGAGATTACCCATATCTCGGACGAATGGCATCTCTAAACGTTTCAAGAGGCCAGCAGAGCAACCCAGCCCCGTCGGAAGGGTACATACTCCCCTAGTGATCCGGATAACCGGAGAGGGACAAGGAGTTCCGCAGCACAGACAGGTAGCCACGCAATGAACAGAACCACAAATATCGGAGACAGCCGAAGAACCGCAGCGAGGGGACGTTCCGATCCATCACTTGATGCATTTGCTCGTGACGGTGGCGCGCCGTGCGATGGGCTGAGCGGGGAAAGGCGATACACATTTGTATCGTATCCGGATAGTGCCATCGTCATCAAGTCAAAAAAAAAAAAAAAGGGAAAGGTGGCGTGGACCAGAGAAGTGGCGTACCTCGCACACGTTCCAGTCACCGCTTTCAGCGCCTAGTTCCCCGGAGGATGCGTCGAAGACGGCTTTGGATTCATTCACGGCAACGCCCATGGTTCCGTCTGATCGGTCCACTATAGCCAGATCGGCGCTGGCGCTCCGTGCTTTTGAGAACGAGCTGACCAAATCACGGGAAGCACGCCATTGCTCTTCCGCCGCGAAAGCGGCCAAGTGTACACATCTCGGTAACAAGGCAAAAACCAAGTCAAAAAGCAACACTTAATCTCCGTAGAGCTCGAACTCCCAAGGAGTTCTGCTGATAGGAGCGGATTCGCTCAGCCAGATTCTTCTCAAGCGACAGGTCGCATAGATCTTTATGAACGCGAGATGGGAATACGTCCCAGAAGGCAAGGGGACCTGGTTAGACGTCCCTCCTCTCTCCGCCGGGTAGTGGTCGTCAACGAATCCACCCGACGACTGGGTGCGCGCTAGCGAAGCGAACTGCGGCACCAACTTTGAAAGATTGAGCGCGATGGTCGACCATGCAGTTAGAGAACTCGAGAAAGGCGATGGAAACGCGAGGGGGAGATGGAGCAACGGAGACGTGCCGTAATTACGCACGAGCTTGGGCGATTTCTTGGAGGGGAGGGAGTACCATTGCAAGAGTAGATTTGAGGTACACATCATGACAAGGGCAGGGAAATTGATCAACACATAAAGACAAGAAAAAAGAAAAGACAAGACACCTGGAAGGTGGAACATCGGATGGTTCCCTGCCTGCCCGCCTTATCGACTATGCCGACTTCAAACGACCAGTCCCTGCCCAGGTTACGGACTTGGATGTGTAGCCAGACATGTCTCAATCCAAGTACTCCGCCACCAGAAGACCCTTGCGGCGGAACCGAGGGAGGGCTCTGAACAAAAGTTGTGCGTAACGTCGGAGATTGGATGTGAAGGACGGTTTGGTTAAGCTGGTGCCCTTGGCTGGTATCCGTATGCTGGTCGTGATAGACGTGTGGCGCCGTTATCAGAGCGGCCGGGGGAGGTGGTGCGGGAAGTGAAGTAGAGTCATTCAGAAGGTGAACGAAAGAGTCTGAGGGCAGACTGCCATCGACCTGTACCGAGAACAACCCCAGGGGGTCGCTTCCCGTGGAAGAGAACAACGAAACGACGTCGGGCTGGACAGATCTTGCAAACATGTCGTTCGCGTACGGATCCCCCAGTCTGATCACGCCGCAAACGAGATGCCTCCGAATCGCAGTATTACCTAAAACGCAGCATCTAACTTTATGGACGATTCGTATATAACACAATATCACTGCGACCATGCAGGAGGTATAAACTACAGTAAGCATCAGTGAACAACGGTCAGCGTAACATATACGGTATCAATTAGTGCAAGTATAAATGCAGCAAAACGGTCAGCAAAACAACATCGTGTAGCGTTCACGACAAGTAGCCTTTCACGCTACCCTTGAGTATTCTGAACAACTCCCGTTTCTTGTATGGATCATCTGGGAACTTGAGATCTCCACTCGCCAGCGCTAGCAGGTATTTGCAATCAGCCTGCGCAACGAGGGGGAGTTTCGATGCAAGCTGCTTCTTCTTGCCATCAATCCGGGCTTTGAACTGTCTTGCAAAGTCCTCCGAGATAATCTCAGCCCGTGAAACGACTTCAGAGGGTACCCCCGCCAAGCTGGCGACGTGTGTACCAAAGGAAGAGGAAGCGACGCCTTCAACGAGTTTGTAGAGGAAGATGAGCTGTGCATGAATTGAATTGCCAGGTTAGAAAGGGACCAAGGGCACGGAAGCCCACCTTTTGCTGTTCATCGTCGAGACATGTTGACATGTGCATGTTTCTAATGTTGGGATGGTATGCAAAGTCATCCGTAAGTGAACCGTAGTGCGTTGCAAAGAATGCTAGGGGGAGTGTGCGTGTAGCGAGTTCGTGCAAAACAGCCTATTCGTGCAATCCATCAGCAAGGGAGCCGCAGGTCCGGATATTCGCTTACCCCAGCAATTGCCATTCCATCCTACGGATCGTGAGCACTGACTGCGCCTTGAAATCTCCAGAGGTAAACTTACGTAGGTGGAGGTCCCTCTGCCCAGTTCTAAAGAGAACAGTTAGCGAGACACATGGAATATTTATTCATCGCACCATCCAGAATGACTAGTGACCTGGGAGTCGCGTCGCGCAAAATTTTGCAACTATGCAGGCATCAGCCGATGATTGTGCCACAGAAATTGAAGTTCACCATTCGTCCAACTCTACTTTGAAAGTACTCGCATTCGAGAACATATTGTCGTATGCCCCCATGCGGGTCAAAATTGCATCGACTGGACAAAGCCTATTGCAATAGTTTTGATGAGGAAGTCTTGTTGATCACAGATGTATGTTACCATGACCTACCGAGCTGATTGGGCAGGGACACGCATTCCTAGCTGTGCCATGATCTATGTAGATAGTGAGTTTCGCTCCCACTGCAAGGACGAACTTGTCCATACAATACCAGCCGCCGTCATTCTCATGGCCTGAAAAATATTTGAGCCAATGTTGGCTAGCATTCCCGCGGACCTACCGTAGACTTGCCGCTATGAATCCAAACAGTCAATCCAACGGTAGGAAAAAAATGGGAAAAGGAAGCACGTACCCCATGTTTGGCCCTGCGAACGAGTCTTAGCAAGACGCAGTCATGACTAATGGATTTCAACGCACCAGTCAGCAAGGCAATCCTTCCCACATCTCCGCCGAGCTTGATATCGTTAGGAATAAAGGTCGTCTTCAGTTCTGCTAAGGCCGGATGCCTCAACTCCCTGAACTCAATGAATGCGGCGTCCCCTTCCACGAGCTCGGGTCTACAAGAAGGTTCGCCAATCGCAACAGAGGCCTTGGCTAGCGAGAACAAACAATCCAGCTCGGCAAGAACACGAACAGCTCGAAGCCACACTCCGCGGTCGGTGTCAAATTCCTCATAAAGTCGTCCTTTGAACTCTTTGATGGCAGTGGTGCGGTTTTCACGTGCTTCTTTCAAAGCACGAATAGTCGGTTGCAAGGAGGGCACGACCCAGCGTTTGGCAGCCTAAGCAGTTTTGTAAGAGGATAGTTAGCACAAAGGTACAGGAGACCCCGCCTTAGTGGCACTGCTCTTCACCCAGTCGTCAGGGATATTTTTCTCGTTAGCTTTCGTTTGGATGAGATAAATTTCCTGCAGCCTCCGCATTAACAATTCTCAACAATATAACAATCAAACCGACCTTGTTCCCTGTTCCGCTGTGCCACCAAGACAGAGAACATCTGAAGAAAATTGTGAGGATCGATTCGCCACGGCATCTTGAGCTTACCCAAGTTTCTTCTCAGACTTCTTCAGATGCCCATCAAGTTCCTTCTCTAGGTTCGTGATTTCTTCCATCACACCATCATAAACTTTGTCCTTTCCGTCCACGGGAAGCAATTCGTCCGTCTCTGGACCAAATCAGAATTCGTTACTTTAGAAGTCATTTTGTCTACCTTTGTCGATGGTGAATCGGGACGTTACATTCTTCAAGTGAGGTGTAAGATCCGGCGCGGATCTCAGCAAACCAAGTATTGTTTTGGACGCGAAAGACTCGGAGTTGTCTGCTAAGCCTGCAAGACCTTCATTGAGCTTCTTAAATGCCTGGGAGCGACGTTCACGGTAAATTCGGTAGATGTACGTGATTCACGTACAGAAAGCACCTTGGTGAAGTCTTTTACTTTGCAGTTTTTCGCGTGTATGCGGGAGACAATGCGTTCAAGATCAGGAAGGCCCTTCACCAACTTAGGAAACTCCTCTTCAAATGTCCCATGGTTAATCAGTTCGTGAACAGCGTCGAGTCTGCCGGAAGGCGGACATTAAAGATGTAAAACCTAACGAAACTGTATAATCACCGATCATTGATGTCCTTCACATCACGCAAAGGAACGCAAAGCCATATTCTAAAGAGTCTCTTCCCTATCGCGGATGTTACATCGAAGTACGAAGAGACTGAGAACAGGGATAGACATACCGAACGGGGTGATACACCTACTCAGTAGTTTATGCAGTGACCCTTCATCTGTGCCTTCGTTATTTTGTAATACCTGCTTATGCCCGTAAGCTGGTACCAAGGAAAGCGAATTCCATCTCCTTACTTCAACGTGCCCAAGGGTTTGACCATATAGAACCAGATTTTGTCCCCTTTTCATAGGATCGTAGATATTGAAGCTCTTCATAGTCAACAAGTCTCTGTCGATATTGAGTTGGCGGAGATACCACACCATCGCACCGAGTGCCTCTATAGCGGGCCGACAACTGGCCACGTCCCGGATGCTGGCCGGTACAGCCTCTCTGAGCGGGCCGTCTTCCATGGACATGTCCTCGTCCCCTGAGAACATTTTGTTCAGCTCTGTGAAGGTTTGCTCATACGTGAAGCCTTCAACGTCACGAAGACTGGTCCAGAGGCACGAAGACGGTAAGATGGCCTTCAGTAGGCGCGTTGTTGCCACAGACAAGTTACCCTTGGTTGCCCATTCCAATGAGCAATACTCCAATGACAGACGTAGAAAACCTGCACTACCTTGGTGAAAATTACTTCCTTTGGCCTCAGTTGCCTGATTGTTGTCTCCAATTTCGTAAAGCAAACGTCATCATCGAAAGAACTCAAGTTGAACTGTGACGTTGCACTGTCCAACGCACAAATACCAAAGCTACTATCTCTCTTGGCATCAGAATCCTCGCGAATGGAGATGCAATGACCGGCTTGTTCATCCGTCAAGAGCTCCTCATCGACAAGGGTCCCATTTGTATAGACTTTGTTCAGCTCTCTGTGGCGAGTCGACACTAATTCAATGTTGACCTCGGGGTTGCAACATACCTTCGCACAATTTTTTCCCTGCCTTTATCGTCAGTAGGTTTACCTTTTGATTTGGCCATTCGCATTTCTGCCCCAAGGGCAGTCTCCGATTGGTCAACCCGACCAACCTTGTGTCCTACTCGTGGGTTTAGCCAACTGACTTGTTGTTGGAGACGACTATCATCACCTTTTGCAAGGAATTTGCTGTGTTATCACCAAATTCTCAGCGGCTATATGCGCTATCAGAGGAACACTCACGCGGCCCAAAAGTTGAATGATGTCTCAGGAACACCAACCTATGAAATTTTAATGAAAACTATACGAGAATTCATCAGGATTCTGCACACCATTGACATCTTCACTCGTTGAGTGAGCTTTAAATCAAACTCCCTGTGACCGGTGCGCGCATCTTCTTCATACAACTGCAGAAATGTCAACCTAGATCAAGTACATACGCATCACATGCGCACCTCTAAGAATTTCCTGGGAATTGACGGGTAAAATTTTCAGTAATGTAAAAACAGACGCAAGAAGTCACACGTACCCTTTCTGGAAGAACAAGATCTTAAGGAATGGTTCAGTTGCTCCGGAAGTTGGGGAAAAGAAAAATGGAGTACCGTATCAAAATGATTCTGCTTGATCTGGTGATATAATTGTTAGTGCATGCACAGTGAGAAGTCCTCCAATATCGCACCTCCCAGAACTAGGAGAAAGTTGTGATTAGGGAGGTATATCACACTCTCGAAAACGACCTGCCTGCTTTTCAAATGGCGTGAATTGGGCCCATGCTTTCTTTGGGACGTACAGAGTGCGGGGATCGTACCCGGGTTCACCTGGACGTACGCCATCCTTCTGCAGACGACATTAGACAGAAGAAACACGAGGCACGAGAGACTTACATCTCTAACGTCCACCAAGAAACTGAAGGGATCCTCTGCAGATTTTTTCTCGGTCTTCTTCTCCTGAGTGCGCTGCTCGGCTGCAGTCAGGAAAAGGGAGGTTACACTGCCAGAACTGGGATGCTCAGCGGGTGCCTTTTTGAGGGCGGGACGTAAGGGAGCTGATCCTTTGATCTTGGGTTCGTCCTCGTCCTCGACCCCATCATCGTGACGGGAAGAACGCCCAGACGACCACGCAGAAGTACTCCTTCGGGACGAAGCACGAGAGGAAGAACGGCATAGGTCCTCGTCAGAGTCATCAGGGACAATAAAGTCATCGTCGTCAGCTGGAGAGCTGGAGCGGAGCGGACGTGCTAAGGGTTAAAAATGAATGTGACCTAAGTAGTGGAGAACGTGGACATGGATGTGTACACACGTTTTGCCGAGGACTTTTTGAACCTTGACAAGCGTGATCCGAAGGAAGGGACATCACCTTGTTCTTCGTCGGAGGACAGTACTGCCATGCGCGGCTTTTTGGCCCGGCCTAGGATGTATGCACCCTGTCAGACGCATGCTCAGCAAGCCAGTATGAGACATTCACCTCGGGAGGGCGACGATCTACCATGATATTCGGGAGAGGAAGTGCGGTGTACAGGAGATTTTCTGAGGGCAGTCGCATTCTCATCCTGGTCATCGTCGGAATCTACAATGGAAACCTTGCGCTTGTGGCGCATCTGAGGGGTGGGATTAAAACTGGAACGGTGGAACAGGAAGGAATTGGTGAGCTTACCGACTGGACTCTAGTCGAGGATTTGACCCCCTGGTCATCCGACAGCATGTCCACGTCGATGGCCTCACTCGTAGGAGGGGTATCTTTGACGCTGCTCTCGGGGTCGGACGACACGGAACCACCCGTCAATTGGGAACGCACAGGCCCCGATGAAACCGACTTGACTACTGGAGTAGACACTGAATTCATTGATGAGGACACGCCAGCCGGTTTGGCACCGGATTTGCCAAAGAAGTTCATAAGACTCTTTTGTTTCATGTTCTCCAACGAGAGCCGTTGTTCTGGGGCTTTTTGTGATGGCATGTTGGACGTTGAACGCAATGGTGAGCGCGCTCGGACGCGAGAGATGCGTCGCGTCGTTGTTGCGTGTTGTGACACGTTTTGTGCGAGTCAAATATAAGTTTACGTTATCAAATTACATAAAAATAATAAGTTTCCCTGATGCTGGTCTGGACCCTCGAGGGGTCACGCCCTCCGTTTGTTTTCAGTCAGTATCCCTACACCCCTCAATCCTTTATGCTTGCACTCCTTTCCCTCCTTTCCCTCCTCTCGCCGGTGATTCCCACCGCGTTCGCAGCTCAGGGTGCAACTTGGTATGTTCCCCCCATTAATATTAGTTGTTGATTAAGTAACGATCGCCTCTCCAGTAACATTACCAACCATTGCTCATCTGACTACCCATGCTGCAGTAAGTCCCGTATCTTAACGTCGTCTTTATTTACACATCTACAACCAATCAGGTGAATATGGCTTCTGCGGAGATGGCTATGTCAGTCCGACCGGTTTTTCCTTAATTCACCGTGCTGATCTACATTAGTATTGCCTAGGAGGGTGTGACCCCCTCAGTTCCTATTCCCTCACCTCCTGCGGGCCCAGTCCTGTATGCGAGAACGCTAATGTGAGAATTAATATTAATGTGCCTTGCCTGGCACTTAACCTTGCTTCCTAGTATACTCTCTCTGACACCTCCCGCATTTTGTCTAATTATACCTATTTCAATGGTAATGCAAGCGAATACGGTACGCCGAACGTGAATTCATAAAGGGATGAATTTACATCGCCTTCATACAGACTGGGTACTTCAGCAAGGTTCCATCCTCAATACAACCTCAGCCGGAGAGGCTGCCATTGCTCTAACCCTTACCGAGAACGGTGGCGGCACTTTACTATCCTCCACTCGCTACGTCCATTATGGCCAAATTACCACTCGGTGTATGTCCACCCCGCTCTTTCTTACGTCTTACTGACTTGTTTCCCAGTGAAAACTGGCCGTTGGGCTGGTGTTGTCACTGCTTTTATCACCATGAGCAGCATCAAAGATGAGATTGACTGGGAGTTTCCTGGCAACAAAACTACCGAAGGCCAAACGAACTACTTTTGGCAAGGCGTCATCCGTGAGCTTGCAGATCACTCCCTCCCCTCTGTTTATGAACCTGCCTCGTAGCCCCCGTTACCGACGGCGTTACCGAAACCGGCCTTACAGATACATATGCTAATTGGCATGACTACACTGTACGTTCTCCTCGATATGCTACTGCCTTGTGACGTCATCATCGGCATATTAGATCGACTGGCAAGCGGACTCCCTGACTTTCCTGGTTGACGGCAATGTTACGCGAACTGTGTTGGCTGCAGATTGCATCAATAACACTACTGGCGTCAGCCAGTTTCCCAACACTCCTAGCCGCATCCAACTCAGGTACAACCTTCTAAGAATAGATCGAGCTGGTTGAAGCTCACGACTGATCGCGTAGCCTTTGGGCCGCTGGTGTTCCCTCAGAACCTCAGGGTACTATTGACTGGAGTGGAGGTATGGTCAAGTGGGACGACCCCGATTACACTTCAGCCGGTAGGTTGTGCCGCCTACGTTCATCTACAGAAGCTTACAATCAACCAGGCCACTACTATGCCCTCTTCCAATATGTCTCGGTGCAATGCAATGATCCTGTTGCCCCTGGCTCTGGAATCACCTCTTACATTTATGGTTCTAACTCGACGCTGGACACTCCATTCATCGCTTTCTCCAATGCCTCGACGTTGATTAACAACGCGAAGCCATTAACCAGCGGTAATCCCATGCATGGTGTCCTCGTAGCTGGCGTATTTACCATCACACTTGTTTACCTTTTCTGACGTACTGATGCCACAGATGAGTTTTTGATTGGCACGACCCAAGTGTTACCTCAACGAGATAATCTACTTCTATTGCTTTCTTCCTACTTTAGCCCCTCAAATGCGTTTCCCTTTGGCGGTCTAGCAATTCGGATATTTTTGTATCTTACCTTTTATAGCGGGCGCTACCTGCATTTCACGGATGAGAATTTTCCTCGATCTGCTGCTTACAGATTATTGTTAATCCCGAGCGAAGAAAGCTGGTGTGTAATCGACCTTTAGGCGGCAAGCGCTGCATGAATCCCGCAGGAACGAAATCGGTCAGACGTCTTACCTCACCAACAAGGAGCCTCCGTGTTCTAAAGACTGCGTCACACAATACTAAAATGCAATCGTCCGTCGCGGGTAAAGTGTATACCTAGAAAGACCTGCTGATCCGAACTCGTGTACTCGAATATTGACACCACACCCGCACGCCCCAGACCGTTCAACTTCAACGACCGCAGAACTACATGATTGATTGGGATGTGCACGTCCAGTGATCAACCTTCAATGCGCTGGTTCCAAAGTCGGAACACTGTCAGTAACTTAGTGCGGGGACAGCATTGATTAAACATCTATATAACCGTGCGATAGGTGCCAGCTCACCAAGAACAATATCCTCTTTCCGAACGATTTAGCTGTGACAAGCTCTAGATCTAGGTACCATGCGGGGCCTACGTTCCCTCAGGGGCTAGTTGTTGCGAATAGGGACGACTCGGTTTCACATTGAAACTGTATCTACAGGTCTAGAACCCAAAGCATACATACAATTATTGTAAAGGGTACAGCCATTTATACAAGTGCACAGTTCCGAGCTATACAAAAGAATTTACATCATTCCATATTATCACACTGAGAAGGTAATGTAGCGAATGGAATCGGGCTTGAAGTTGAAGTGTCGCGCGACGAACGAGGGTGGAGAGGTTTTGCGGCAAGCATGAAAGCATCTCGATGAACGTGTGGAATCGCCCCTATAACCTTAAGCATACGAGGTGTACGTATTGGAGCGGCTGAGAGACAAGTGTTGTGTGCGCGGAGGCCTGAGCGGGCGACCATCGTGGCTCCAGCTAACATCACGTCGAAAAAAGCATCATGGACGTCAGCACAAATTACTTACGTCGAACTCGTCGCAGAACTGGACCTGGAAATGGCATCCATTATATTTGGCCTGATCGGCGCTAGAAAAGGTTGTGGGGCAAGGGGGGCGTCGCTAGGCAATCCACTCGGGATCCTTGCGTTATAACGAGGGTTGAACATCTGACCTGCCATGGAGAAGCGTAAATCCATGTTAAAGGGAACAGCGAACGGGTTGAGACTGATGTCGGAGGATTTTTCGTGTCCCAAAAGTGGCCCAGAGAGGAACGGAGACGGTCTGGTGTGCGTCAGCGTGCTTGCATCGCGGATGTGGTGAACCTCGATAGGATGTCCAGCATATGATTGAAACTGTAATGCCACTTTCGCTTCTTGAGCGCTCGAAACATTCACGTAGTCAACCATAGCTGTAATGGTTGTGTTCAAGGGACCAGCAGGCGACGATCCGAGAATCTTGATTTCCTTGATAGGCCCAAACGGGTAAAAAAGTGGATGTAAGTCTGAAACCTGTGTGAACAGTATAGTAGATAAATTGGACACCAGCAGTTTCGACGTCGGTACGTGGGTAAGCTCCCAGTGATTCCGGATGTGGTCCTCTGGTCCTCCGGGGATGGGATCAAGCCCATCTGGTTCAGAAATAGAAGGTGTGGAGATGGATAGCATCATAGAACGATCCGCTCCATCCAAGAAACCTATGGGCGAGACTAGTTAGAGAAGGTTGAGCCATAATGCGTCAGAGGACCTTGGGAGCGTTGGACTACCGCCCACGAGACATCGAGCATATGTCCCCTGAGGAGAATGTCAAGGTGAGATCGTTTGACAAGTTAAACGAGGACTTTATCTGTGTGCGCGATAACATATCCATCGCTGTCTTGGCCTCGTGATGGGCCGACATTACAATAAAGCCACGTCGACGAGAAGCGCTGTCCAGGGTAGCCAGAATGACGGCGTGGGCCACAGTTCCATAGGTTTCAAAAATCTTGATGAACTCAGATCTAGGTACAAACAGGGATATTGGAGCTTGTACGTTTGCGGAACAAAGAATCTCACTTTGTGAGGTCGAACGGCAATCCAAGTACGTAGAGGTTCCGACGCAGATCTCCATTGGAGGGAACCGCGCGGAAATTCGTTGAGGAGTGGGAGAAACACAAAACAGAGCTATAAAACGCATATACAGTCAGTTCCAGCAAGACCTTCTGAACTGAATACTTGCTTCTGCTTTTCTGTGCTCCGACCGAAACCTTCCAGTGAATCTCTGGAGAAAACAATATAAGAGATGCCGCTGTGTGTTATAAGTTCACTCCCTTCTTCTTTTCAGAAATTTCGGCACGCGTCGCCGGGTCATTATAACGGTCTCTGGGTTGCCGGAGCTGGCCGACTGGTGGGATAAGTCCATCGGTTGGAGTCAGCTACTACGCCTTCTTACCACCTGTCTTTCCATTGGCTTTTAAACCGATAATTGCATTGATACCCTTGCATTCCAAGATGAACTGGAGCTTACCGCTGTGTATTGTTTGGTCGAGGACATCGGGGAATGTGTCGCAATTCATTTTTCAAGATTACCGAATGAAAAGAAAGGAAAGGGATCAAAAGGGAAACTGGGCGGGACGAATTAAAGGGGGTAGAGCAAGCTGGCGGACGAAGACAAGGACAAAAGCACGCGGGAACTCGCGCACGCTGTCCCTTCCTAATTTATCGTACGCGTCATGGTCACGTGCCGTTGATTTTTTTCATTCACTGACCGTCACTGAAGTTGACCGCATTGCGCCCCCCAAAAACTTTTTTCATCTAGGTAAGATGCCACGACGGTCTCGTCTAGCCCCTTATCTTGCGCGTATCTCGAGTTAAAATAGGACGTAAGAACAGCATGTCGAGGAACCTATTCTATTGTTCCTCACTTCCTCCATCCACGCAAGCGGCCCTGAGGCGTGCCGGGTACGAAACCATCGACGAACTGTCGGGCGTCTCGGCGGAAACTTTGTCCAGAGGTGAGAACACTGGAGCTTTGTATTGCATGACTCAATTGGCCACATTGGTGACATTCCCAAGAGCTCGGCATCAATATATCGGACTCCCAAGCCTTGATCACAGCGATCCAAGTTAGAAAGGGGCCGCCCTTGAGCCAGTCGGTGGCCTCATTGTCTCGCACAAGCATTTCGAAATGTGGCTACCTCGCTGTGAATAATATCCTCGGAAGTGGGCTCCCACGAGGCCACATATTGGAAATATCAGGTCCCCCGGGCAGTTTCAAGGAGCGTCTTGCGTTAGATTTCGTACGGACCTTTGCGGTGGCCAACGAAGACGTCATATTCGTTGGTGAGGCATTTTGTGATAGGCCTCTCCCACCGGGGGCACTAAGCCATCGCGTGTAGATATGCAGAACATGACAAGTCCAAACACCATTTCCGGGGTGCTCGCAGGTAATTCATGTACTCGTTTGATGCAAGAGCGAGTACAACCTTCTTAGGTACGACTTCGCCCTCCAGCCGAGGATTGATACGCTATCTTCGGGTTCATGCGTTACCTGACCTCATAATATTCATGCACAACCTTCTTGCGGAACTCCGCCCAACAGTGGGTACTACAAATTCCTAGCCCCATTTTGGCTGGCTGATTGATGAAAGACGGGATTGCTTGTGTTGAATTCAATCTCTTTTCCCTTTCAATCACATCCGCATCTTGCTACGTCAAGGAGAACGGCAATACTTGGTGTAATTCGACAAACCCTGCTTCAAGCATGTGTATCCAATAATCTGACTGTAGGTGGATGCGGCTTTCTTGTCAGAGCACGGTCCTTACGTATTTACCAGATCGTTGTTACATCCCAACTGGCAACTAAAATGCTCGGCGAAGACGGATCAGCAGCCACTTTCGATACTGGGGCAAGGGCCGTAATGATGCCTCAACTAGGTGCCTATCTCTTGATCGATGTGGATTCCAGGCTAAGAGCTATACTTTTTCAGGACCTGACTACCTGCCTTCTGGCCGATCGTATCGTCTAATGATTATACCACACTCAAGAGTGGCAGGGTGATGTGGTTCCACTTTAATTCAGGTGGTATGCACTCATTCAATTCCAGAGTTCTGCGTCTACTCTCCTCCCCAAGTGGACAGCGCCTACATGAAGCCCCACAAGAGAATTACGCGCTGGCAAGTACAATTACCGTGTAATATGCCAACCGATTGATGCATGGAACATTCTAGGATGATTTCTAGCGGATATGGATATGAAGTGGCTGGATTTGCGAGGAACTTTTTTTCGAGATCACAAAGCTATTCGATCACGATGTCCTCCGCCTCTTCTGGTGTTACGATATATCTAGCTTCCAATCGTAGTCTACTGCTATATGCCCTGCCTCCAGATGCTGCCAGAGAGACAGTGCGACTGACGAACCTGCGTGAATATGATAATGCTGGAGGAACGTAATAATGAGGTACCCAAACGAGGTCGCGGTTGCTCAGGCTTGGCGCCGCCAGCCATTGGAAGAGATGAAACGGTCGTAATAACCTTTCCCGTGACCTAAGCATGATAGAGATGAAGAGAACGCGACGCCTGCCAGCGGGTGGGGTAAGGGGCAAGTTCGGCCATCGCCTTGCCTCGCGGAAGGATACGCCTGTCTAGACTGGTAAGAAGCAAGATTCAGTCATCGGTACGCGCTGATTTGAAGATACCCTCTGCCGTATTTCGCTTCTTCATTTAGCCGCAGGCTCAGGGATGCCCCGCTTGCATCCAAAGGTGGGCATATGGGCTTCGTGAGGCTGTACAATGACGGAAACGCTCCGGGTCGGCTTGGGTGGTCACAAACGAGTTTTCCAGGGCACCCACACAGACGGCGAGAGCGCGGTCCTCGTGCCATTGTCCGCCGGGACGGAATTCGATGCTAACACCGCTGTCTGCACCTCGGCCGTGGGCATGCTTAGACAGCAGCTAGTCGTTTTTGGAACGTCTGACAAGCCAGACAATCCATCACCCTTGGCCACGATCGCCTCCATCATTCATTGACCTCGCAGGCGTTCACGAGCGCGCTCAACGCTCGGTCGATGGCTTCACTGAGATTGCATGCCCCACTGCGTGCATTCGGACGGTACCCGACCACCCGAAGCGTGTCGGCATTCGAGGTCTGAAAAGATTTTTTCGACGGATTTAACTGAGTGCCATGATCGACATTGGGAAGGTGCTGATTCTGAGAGCCAAACTAGTCGAGGGAAGCCTAGAGAATGCTGTGGGAGCTGTTGTTGAACGGAACTTGCCTACTTTATGTTTAGTCTTAGTAGCTGCGGTCCGACAAGGTGGCTCGGCATTTCATTCATCGAACTGTGGACACGCCCGTCAAAACATTGGTTCGCTGAGCGGCGGCGGCGACTGTGCGTTCTCAACGACCGTCACGGGGGTTGCGCTGAACATCGAGCTGCGCTAAAAGCTCCTGGTACAATATTCCAAGAACACGTCAAAGAAGATGCAAGGAGCAGAGTCAACATCGTCCGTAGCGCCCCTTGCGCGGGCTCCCACAGAACCACCACGTGAATGCCGCAGTCGGGCTTCCGAATTTTACGGATTCGTCGCTTGGTCGTCCACCTCCGTTTTATTCGTAGCTTATGTTCTCTGGGCACTCCTGCCAGATGAATATATTGTCTGGCTCGGCGTCAAATGGTACCCAAGTCGGTGCGCAGTTCCACCATTCAAGAGGGAATAAAAGCACAACTCATGAGATAACAGCGAGTGGTCATTGCTTCTGCCTGCATACTCCATCGTTCTAGTCCTCCTCACATACGTCGTATATTTTTCTCTCGCAATTGCGCATACCCCCTCATTTAGTGACGTTAGTGCAATAGTGGGTGAGTCAACCACTTTGTATAAATCGCGGTAAATGCGTGAGCTAATCAATGTGCCAGACGACAAAGGCCATCTTCCCCGGCTCCTGGTTACGCCGCACTCGAATCCGTACCTCAAGCATGCCGACACAGAAATCACTCCCGAATTATATGACATACCCATCGGAATTGTGAATCGTGTGCTCTACGGTCCCAGGAAAGATGTGATACACAGACAGTCTCGATAAATACGGTGAAATAACCACAGAGCAATATATCCAGCCTAATTGCCATAGCGCATATTTGCCAGACCGGATTATAAGGTCATATGTCCAGACTTCACGGACGTGAAACATGTTGTGAAACGGGGAGCTGTGGCACCCTTTGTGCACTTGTTGGGTTGCGTATTGCCATTATCGCGGATCGTCCCTGTAATTGTAATTTGGATATATGTCGGAAAATTCATCCACTCTTCCGGTACAGTTGTCGGCCCTCGGGGACGCAACTTCATCATGATCATCATCGGAACTATTCGACAGAGTGGACGACGTTGCCGAAGACATGCTAGTTTGAAACGTGAGACCAGTACGTGAACCGCCATCTATTGCTGACGACGATGTCCCTTGACGAACCCACTCGCTTTCCTGGAGGGATTGGTTGTGAGGTATCCATCTATACCTTGCTGGCTGCCTTCCCGCATCATGGACTTGCGTTACCACCGGGACCTCGAATCCAACCGCAAAACGGGGAGTAGAAGGAGCGTCAAACGACGACGGATTTATTCTATGAGTACGTAGATGTCGTTTCGCGTTTGACCGGACAGCAAAACTCTTTTTACAGTCCGCTACTATGCATTTGAAGGCTAATTGCGAGACCACTCAGCACGGTACCTGGCAACGACGTGCAACACGACATACGTTTGGCTCCCGAATGAGAATTCATATGCGTAGCCAGGCCGCTGGGCCGAGGGAACATCTTGTTGCATTGTTTGCACTGGTGCATCTTCGACTTCTTCTGCTGTTTAGATCCGGAAGCCCTTTGGTCACCGACATGAGGATTCGTGGGGTTGCGCAGCGATGGGAACGGGATGCTGCTGGGGGAGGACACTGGCACGCACAGCTGGCTTGTCGCGGTCACCCTTTCTTTGTCGTGCTGTAGCCTCGTGCTAGGACCCTGGATCCTTACACCTCTGGAAGAAACCGACGACGAAGACGGGAAGGTGGAGGAGGAGGATGGGTGCGTGTCCTCTGATTCGCCATCCGCCATGATGTTCATGCCTAGCAGACTGTGCAACATATGTCGGTCCTCAGGACCGTCAACGGGTTGCAACATCGTTTCAGAGAGCTGGAAGGTCATGACGGATGGTTGCAGCGCCTGCGCATGGTACATGTCGTGGGGCGGGAGGTCGACGTTCCGTGATAACTGGATCTGAAACTGATTCGTCATCGGAGACATTTGGGTCCCTTCTTCGATGTCGGAGGCTTGGTATGACTCATCAGAGGTGCTCTCTGGCGGCTCGCTTGCTGGGGACCTCATCATCCTCGGGGGCGAGTGCATCCAGGGGGAATATTCCACTTGCGAGTGAGAGGGCTGGGGTATCTGTCAGATATTTTGACAGGGAACGAGATCGCTACCTACCCAGGATCCTCTCCTGAATGCGTGGACCCCATGGAGGGGCGCATCGACGATGTGCAACGCTGAGAGGTCGCCAGGGGAATAATTCGGGAATCCGGACGCGTCAGTAGCGTAGGGCGATAGGGCGGGTGATGTGGCGCGTTGGGGCGACTCGGAATACGTAGTAGGATGAGGGGGCATGTGAGGGCTTTCGTGATCGACCGTGAGACGTCGTTGCAAAATGTCAGAATCCAGTTGAGTGATATCCTGACGGGGGCAGGAGTTCATAAACTGAAGGCTGACACTTTGTGCGTTCTCGCCAGCGCCGAGATAAGGGTGAAATTGGGGTTCGTAGGGAAGGGGTGCCAAAAGATGGGGGAGCGTATTCTGGTCGTCCGAGCCGGAGGGATGCCTCGAATGGGGGATGCGCTCAGACCCGCTGGAATAGTATATATTACGGGTCGAGTCACCCATGAAGGAGCAGGGAGGGAGGCTGGTGGGAGATCATCCTGTGGCCTCTGCACACGGGATGGAGCGAAGTTGGGACGCACCAGAATATACTGGGTACTAACCCAATCTTCACCGTGGAAAAGGGCACAAGCACTAGTCACAAGACAAGAATTAAAAAAAAAAAAAGGCGCTCTCTCGAGTTGACTGCCTGGGAGAGATGGGGGCGATGGGAGGCTTGGGGGGAGAGCAGAGCCGCTCGAGGGCTCTGATAAAGGAGCAGCGCATGCTCGCAGCACGGGTGGCAATAACAGGGCATGAGGATACATCCTCTGGGAGAGTGGGATGGAGGGGGCGTCTCTTGCAACCATGCGGGTGTTACCACACCGCAGAAAGTTCATCCCCCGGTTTGGATAACCTATCTCTAATTGACACATCTCTGGCCTAATTAACAGCCTATGAAACGCAAATGGCAAGGACTGTCAGATAAAGCGAGGCGATTGTTCGTGGAGGCCCCTTGGCGGTTGACACATCATCCGAAGCCCAGCTGCACAAAGTCCACATATCCGAGCGAGGCAGTACAAGCCCCCCGATCCCTGATTAGCTGAGATTCGGAAGAGGAAGCAAGACGGTGAGTACTCATTGGCTGGTATTATTATCATACCCGAACAGGCGGCTTGTGCACCAGCCCTAGCTGGCCCTTCGCGAGGCGGCTCTTGATGGACACTTGGAAACGGTCTTCTCGCTGCCAGTCAGTTACTAGCCTGAACCACCCTCCTGGATTTACAAACTCCGCGAATGCAGCGTGGCGAGTTGACCAATCCATTGCTCCAAGTCTACGCCGCGCAGCCTTGCTCGACCCTCAACAGATCACACCGGACGACAAGGATAACAGCTTGTGTACATAACATCAAGTCCTATTCCAAATTCCATATCTATTGCGGAGATGATCAAGACTAGCTGTTGGAGATCGTTGGTCCATCCCGATCGTCCTGGACTTCGTTCAACAGGGTGGGTACAGCAATTCAGCTCTCTTTCATGCACCGGAAAGGACAATACTAATACTATTCTCGGGACACTATGCCAGGTGGTCTTGATGGGTCATACCTCCACTCCTGCGCCTGATGTCTGGGTATGAACGGGCATATCATGAATAATCCAAAAATTAACATCCAGCTCTGTAAGGATGGAATCACGCCCAGTCACCCATTGGTCGTACAACGCTTACCTGGGCCACGTAAAGCCACCCGACGCAGTGACCTATCAGACAGCATCTCGGTTCTCGCCAGCGGTCCTCATTCCACGTGTCTCTCATGAAATTTCGAAGTTTTACTGGAAAATTTCGGGGCTTTTCTGGGGTTTGAAAACGCGTGAAGTACGCGAGGCCCCATGGCGTTCGGTGGCGCAGACCATGGCCGAGATCGATGCCCCGACTGTCTGCCAGCAGGAGTGACGGTTGTCTCAAGACGTCTAAGTGTAGGTAATTTCTGCAAAAAATCAGTGTCTGATGAAAACACTCCACGGCTACTCACATGGGCCGGGTGAGGGTCCTGTTTCATGGCCCACTTATTCCACCAGCCGTTTGCCACTGTATCCATCCGCGTTTCACGCGCGTGGCTATTCGGGCCGCGGTCCTGCGACGTTGCTGTGTCAATGGAGACGGCTTTCGGCATGTGCGGAGTCATTGCGCCCGAAGTCTCATGGCCCTCAAGTTCCTCGACCTCGTCGGTTGAACAAACACTGAGTATGTCTCTGAGGTCGGGGCCACCAACATCTGTTTCATCCGGTGGAGGGGTTCCGCGCACAAGAAGCCTTCTTGATTCCTCAAGCCCGCAGGGTGGCGCGCTGCGCATATGATGCCAGGGAGAACGCCGCTTGGTCGCCAGAGGACTTGAAATGGGGTCAGCGCCAAAATCGTCTATCCTCTCATGCCTCCGTGGCGTTAGCCGGAATGGATGTGCAACGGGAGAAGAGAGGTCGGGGGTGGCTAATCGGAAGTATGAAGGGAGTGGCGACATATATCCATCCTCGAGATGAATAGGATCAGGCAACTCCTCGAGATGACCGTCGAGATGGCAAGGATCGATATTCTCTTTTCCATGTGTTGAGAGGTCGTGTGGGTGATGCATTTCAGAAGTACGTGCAGCTTCAGGCGGCTCGTCAGGGGTGTAGCACGTGAAATCTTGCCTTACGGCACAAGGTACGTTTGGCCGCGATCGTTGCACCGGATCGAGGCGAGTGCATTCAGTCTTGACCCGCTTAGCAGCCAGGTCGTCATCTAGAACGCCACAGAGTGTCCTTTTGCCGCTGTTTCTCCCCGTCTTTCTCATGGGTGCCGAATTGCTACGTGAGAGTCCTGATCTGGGATTAGGAGCTAGTGTGTAGTGAGTGGCAGATCAGCATGAGACATCCGACGTGCTTCTTACAGAAGAACTGTATAATGCCGACAGCACTATGGTCTGCTTTAGCCTTTCCTTTGCCTTTCTCGGTCTTCGGGCGATTGAGATTATCGAAATGAAGCGGGAGTGACTTGAACACGCGAGGCACAAAGCCTGGATTGATGTCCACTATTGGTAAGAGTGTGATCGGATCCAGGTCTCCATTTGCCAACTGTTTCGCCAAAGAAGGTTCCAAATTGCTGGCATTATCGTCATTACCTGAACGCGGAAACGAAGAAAGATATCGCCACCTGCCGATGTAAGCCTCTGTTTCGGCACCCATGAAATCCTCCACGGCGATCTCCGTCAGGCAAGCGAGCTTCTCGTCCAAAGGGCAATAAACTCGTTGGTGCAAAAATACCTTCTCAGCCCGGTCGAACGCCTCGAGGTAGCCTTTTGGCACGGCTTTCTTCCCTTCCAGTCTCAGGGCTCTTACAAGCTGATCCACGGTACGATGCTTTCTCAACAGTGTCCACGCAGTCTTCAGTCCGACACCAGGTATACTGGGGAGATAATCGCAGCCACTGAGGATTGCCATGGCGCGAAACTGAGAATCTGTCCATCCCAATAATGATATGCCTGCATCGGCGGTTGTTACGGACCCGAAGTCGTCTCTGGATATAGACGTGATGGTACTTGAAACCGAATCAAGTTTGAAGAGCACTTTGCGGCAACCAAAGACAAGCAAGTCGGAGTCCTCCGTGATGATACCATCGACAATACCAATGCGCTCCAAGTAAGCCATCTGGGCGTCGGCTTCGTACGGCGCGACTACGTACTGGATACCCTCCGCTCGCAGGACCTATTTAGGGAGGTCAGCACGCGATTTTTCGAAATAACAAATCCTACTTTGATGAGCTGGTATGCCATTTGTGGAGTCACGTCGACACATTTGACATAAAATTCCCGAGCCTGGCTATGTTTACCCTGTGAAGCAAGGGCATTCGCCTTGGCGAGGTTATCCTCCCTTCGCTGCTTTCTTTCGTTCTCGGTCCCCTTCTTCGCCGGAAGTGGCCCGCCGTCAAAAACTACGTAGGGGTGTATCTTGTGATGACGCAGAAGTCGGAGCCTATGCATGGCATAATCGACGTACCTGAAAAGATGTCAACATGTCAGTGCGGAGTTGCTATGGACAAATCACAAAGCAAACAAGGCGCAAGAAAGCGCGAAAGGGTGAAAACTTACTTCGTCGTCTTCTTTCCTGTTGCAAGCTCGGTGGCACAAGCATAGACGCCACGATGTAGCCAAACGTACGCGTCGATTGCCAAAGTCTGACCAGCAAAGTCAGACAAGTGCTTGTTGACCTGGATGGACTTGAGAAGTGGAAGTAAACCTGAAATACCCATCGAGACCTGGTATGTTCAGATGGTTGACAGTATCTTTGAGGCTGTAGTTCGACTGAACCAGCATGAGTATGGGTCTTGTCGAGGCACAGAAAGTGGTAGAGGACTTCGACGAGCAGAGGCCATTGACATGTAGTACAAAACAATGGTAAACAGACGCGTCGCGTTTAACCAATGAGATTCGTGCGAAAGCGAATATGGGGATTGTCTGAGATCACGACCCCATACAAGTGCCGAGTAACAGGGGACGGTCGTCAAGAAGCCATCGCCTAGCTCCTGGCAGGGGAATAATTGCCACTATGCTACATCTGCAAAACGACTGAAATGAACCAGCCGCTCTGTTGAGTAACGCTATCGCTTGACTACTCTACCGAGTCGTTTGAGAGCTGTGATTGGAGGATGCCCAGGGCACCTGAGTGCTTATGGTTTGCT